>JBBPTU010001020.1:0-15450 GCA_038094295.1 Tylopilus aff. beelii | reverse complement strand
GTCAAGTTCCTGGCCAACGGCAAGAACGATCAAGTTGGATCTTTCGAGCAGGTATACTTGAACATAGCAGTGAAGCCAGATGAGATCGAGCCAGGTGTCACGACACACGTCGAACATGCACCTACAAATTTCCTCTCCATTTTAGCGAACTTGACACCGTTTTCCGATTTTAACCAGGTGTGTTAAATGGCTATATATGACCCTCGCATTTACCAGTAAATGCCATAGAGTCCTCGCAATATTTATCAGTGCCAGGTACGCCGTCTTGGAGATGCCAAATGGTGCTTTTGATTGTAGGGCTTCAGATGGCCAAACAAACCATGGGAACCCCGTCTACTGCTCTCCAGCACAGAACAGACAACAAACTATATCGACTCCAGACAGGCCAGACCCCAGTCGTTCGGCCTCGTCTACACGACTTGTATGCTATGGACGCCTTCCCCAACGGGACCAACGCCATTGTTGCAGTCATTTCCTACACCGGATATGACATGGAAGATGCCATGATTTTGAATAAATCTGCTCATGAACGTGGCTTCGCTTACGGAACTATCTACAAGTCACAGATTGTCGACCTCAAGGACATGCGAGAGGCATCCAAGTCGAGTTTTGCCTCGTCGCTCCATTTTGGTCTTGGGCACGATATCAAGACGGAGGAAGGTGATCGGCAACATACTTGTGTGCAGTTTCTGGATAAGGATGGGTTGCCTTATGTCGGCACTAAGCTGGACGCGGGGGATCCTATTGCTGCGTACGTGGATGACACGACTGGTCGTACAAGGTTTGTAAGGTACAAAGGCGAAGAGCAAGGTATTGTAGACCGGGTCCGGTTGCTAGGTGCGCGGGCTATTCTATTTACGGACAGTACTGACACCTACGACAGGTTCTGACGCGGGAGACACCGAACTCCAGAAAGTACATATCACCCTCCGTGTCACGCGTTCGCCTGTGATCGGAGACAAGTTTTCCTCTCGGCACGGACAAAAGGGCGTCTGTTCGCAAAAGTGGCCAGCGGTTGACATGCCCTTTACGGAAAGTGGGCTTCAACCTGATGTTATCATTAACCCACATGCTTTCCCAAGTCGAATGACGATTGGAATGTTGGTCGAGAGTATGGCCGGAAAGGCTGGCGCCATGCATGGCCTAGCCGAAGATGCAACACCCTTTGAGTTCGAGCATTTTTTAGTCCTACGCACTCTCGGGCTGACCTGATTCGATGCAGATTCTCAGAAGAGGACAGGGCAATCGACTACTTTGGCGAACAGCTACTGGCAGCGGGATACAACTATTATGGTAATGAACCCATGTATTCCGGGATCACCGGTGAGGAATTCGCAGCGGACATCTACATTGGCGTTGTATATTACCAGCGTCTCCGTCACATGGTTCTGGACAAGTTCCAAGTAAGAACGACAGGCCCCGTCGATGCTCTCACGCGTCAGCCCGTCAAGGTGTGTTCCTCCTTTAACGCATACTCCTCCCGGTTAACGCCGGATATCGTTGGTTGGATAGGGTCGCAAACGGGCAGGTGGTATCCGTTTCGGAGAGATGGAACGGGATGCGTTAATCGCACATGGCACTTCGTTCCTCTTACAAGATCGCCTCATGAATTGCTCCGACTACTCGACTGCCTGGGTTTGTCGGACATGCGGTAGCATTATTTCTCTGGGCTATGACGATGTCAGCCTCGGAGAGATATCGACAACCGGCGCCATGAGGTCAGCTGGTCCGAGTGGCGAATATTGCCGAGTATGTCGCACGGCTGCCGAGGAGGAAGGCGAGGAGGCGCGAAGAGCATGGGCTGCTAGCCAAAATGCAGACAGGAGACCCGCCCCTGAGGTTGCAGTGACGATACCCGCTGGGCATGTGCTCGATTGTGCTCGAAAAGGCGGCGATATGGACGTGGTAGCAGTCCCATACGTATTCCGTTACCTATGTGCAGAATTGGCAGCCATGGGCATCGCCGTCGCGTTAGAAGTCCAATGACCCAATAGAGTCGACTTGTCATGGCTGAAATCGCTTACTTCCCGAAAAGCAGTCTTTGTGCTCCAAAGTATATATGATAATTACACCGACTGTGTAACGGTGAATAATGAATACGAATATGACAGCAGCCGGAACAGAATAATGCATAGTAAACGAAGTAGTATGGGAGATAAGACCGTCAAGGGAATCCAGAATCCAGGAACGAGTGAATGATTAGGGTATTTTCAGCAAGTTTCGCTGGTCTCCACTAGTCTGTCGACCGGCGAGGAACAGAAACTAGTATCCCCAACTTTAAGAGGGTTTTTTGTGGGCTCTGTGCTATGGGAGTCAAGCGACACTTCGTTTTGAACACTGGTTTCTCCGTCTCCAAGAAGTAGTTCGACGACTGTCCGCTCCAACCCATATTCAGGGTCTTGCGGATGATCTTGTGGGGGAGCCGGAGTTAGGAGTTCTTGAAAATCAGCTATATCCATGTTGAGCTTAGTACGAGCCAGAAACATGTCCACAAGGATACGACATTCAGCAGCGCTCGTAGCGTGCTGCAGCATCGTGCGCATCTCTCGTGCGTGTTCGAGCACAGACGACGCTAGTGGAGTGTGTGGTGCAGGCGCCGAAACTTTCTCGCGTTGAGAAGGAGTCTTAGGAGACACGCGTTGGGGCACAACGGGAGGTGACGGCGAACGCGGGCGTTGGACTGCGACGATTGGGGCCACCTCTGAGGCTTCGACACGTACGAGAATGGGAGGCGGATATGACGTGGATAAAGGCGGGGGTGCGATGGGTTGCGAGCGTTGTAGGATGTCAACTTCCAAGGTCCTCTGGGACTTCACTGGAGCGGGAGTGGCGGTTCTGAATGATGTTTCTTCCGTTCTAGAGGAAAGAGAGAGAGAAGGGCTCAAAACTTCCGCTTCCGTAGACCTGCCATCCCAAGTAGGAAGTGGCTTTTGAACGCACGACTGTGCTCGCTGACGAGGTGGTGTTCCGGCTGGGTCTGCTGTACCACGCTCTGAAGATGCTGCAGACGGCGAACCAGAAGTGGGATAACGAGGTGGAACAGGCCGGTTGGCGAGGGGGGAAAGGTTTGTCATAGACTTGCTGGAGACATCACCGGACCCAACAGTCATCTTACGAGGGGACTTGACTGTATCGCTGGTTAATGTGATTCTAGATATCATCTTCTGCAACCGGCCAGATTTCTTGGGCGTCGGGGAGAGTAAAGAAGGCGAATTTTCACTAGGGGCCGACTCCGGGGGTCCCTCTGCGAGAAAGGCGATCAACTCTTTGGTATTGGCCGAAAGCCCTCGTTGCCGGTCACGCGATCTAGGGGACGCGAAAGGCTTCAGCTCTCCCATATCATCATCATCTGAACCAGCCATAATATCTTCCAGAATGAGTGACTCTCGACTGCGCGCTACAGTTCGCGTGCGCAACGACCGCGAAGTATTGAGGTCCAATTCTTGAGGAGGTGCCTTTCTCCTGGGTACAGAACCAGAGGGTTGGCGTTGATCCGTGAGAGCAGGGCTCGAGTCTGAGAGGGTGTACTTGTTTGGTAACATGTTTGCGGAAGAATCTGCTGTCGAGGACGCGCGGACACGGGTAAGGGAAGAAGCGGTATAGCCTGAGGTGGTCGCTGCACTCAGCTGTCGAGGTCGTGAAGTTGGTGGAGGCTTCTGCATCAAACGATCGTCTTCGCTGCCTATGATAGAGCCTGCACGTCGGACAGTCGGAGTTAGCCCGTTGGTACGTTTGACTGGCTCTGGGGAGGAATGAGATGAGGTGACGTCGACGCCATTGGACTTTTCAGAGGTTGAAGGCGCCTTTTGCCGACTATTCGCGCGAGCTTTTTCTTTGTTCAACACCTGATTGCGGCGACCCTCGGTTCAAAACCACAATAACGAGGTAGATACTAAGTACGTACCTCCATCGTGCGAAGTCTATCCGGGGTCAAGGAAACCTTCATGGTCGACCCTGACCTCATCATATCGTCAAACTCTTGGGAACGAGTCTCCTCCTTGGGAGAAGACGAAATCAGGGAAGAGATGAAATGGAATGGAAGGTGAATGACATACACTAAAAGTGGGTGATATAGGGGACCTGTCACCCTTGCTAGCGAGAGATTGTTTCGTATTTGCACTCGCGAAGGAATCCATTTTTCGGTGCCCAGGATCGCTTCCGTTGACGAAATCCTGTGAGACCTTGTGATACAACATCTTGACGGCTCGCGATGAGGGTCTAGAAGAATGCGCAATCGAGGCGGGGGTGTTGTTGACGGACTCGGACGACAGACGAGTACGAGACTGGTGGATAGAACCATTGCGGCGGACAGCGGGGGACGCGCCATCATTCTCTGGCGCGATAGACATACTCCGCCGGGACCTCGCTTTCGAGAGCGCCTCGATTTGGCTATAAACTTACAAAATAAATATAAATGAAACGTCAACCGAGAGATGATCAAATGCGACAGGGACTCACCTGACATATTTTTGAAAAGTCCGTAAACGGAACTGTCCTCACAAAGCGCGATAAATAGATCCTGTCCATTGGCGACCGCTCGACTGCTGTCTCGAGCTGCGACGCGGCCGACACTCGAAATAACGTGTCTACGCAGGGAAGTCAGTGCCATGGCGGTAGCAGAGCTCACTGGGCCACTCACTCGCAAATCGACCTTGGCACGACATTGGCGTGACACCACGTCAGCAAAAATGGAAGACCGATAGTATGTAATCGGTTGCGCTCACTCGATGATCGCAGTTAAATACAAAGAAGCTGGGGCGAGGAGTGTCTGCTTGGGGAGAGAGATGCCCTCTGCGCTCATGCGGTGGAACAAGCGAGCTTCAGCATCTGAATTTTCGTCGGTGTCGCTCAGAGTCGAGTACGCTTCACACTTGAGACGAAGGAGCTACGGAGGTCGTATGGTGAGACAGATGAGGAGACCATAAGAAAGGGAAGGGGTGCCCACCTCGAACGTCCATGGGAGGTTGAATGCACCGTCCTCGGCGACGACGTGAGACGAGCCTGATCCCGGCACGCTGCCTGTGCGCTCCCAGTATGCCCGGAGCTCCAACTCTGCCTCCAAGACCGCCTCCTTGCCCAAGGTGGTGGGCAACACCTTGTGCAGACCGGCTCTGAGTTGGGTGGTGGTTAGGGCGCACGCAGCCCCGAGGATGGTGTGCAAGAGCTCGTCGAGGAACGCGTTGATGCAGAGGAGGGCGTCGGGCGAGAGCTTGGTCGGACGGACGTCGGAGAGGATGACGTCTGCGGAGCGAGAAGAGACGTAGCACGGCGGGACTGGCGAGTCGTCGTCGCCGAGCGAGCCAGGCATCGCGCGCTGGTCCGAGCGGTTGCGGGAAAAGGTCGCTGCGCCGTAAGCGATGCGCCCCGGTCACACCTTGTCACCTCGGCGAAACGTCAAGTCGACACGTCACGTCCTAGTTACATGTGGCCTATCCGATCAGCATCCTCTCCACCACATCCTCCTCCCCCACTCCGACAGACTGTCCGGACTGCTGTCGCCCCTCGTCTGTCGCTGCGACGTCACCGCGGTCGCCAGCCCTCGTCGCTTCAGGGGTGACAGTTCCTGTCGCGCTGTCTACGGCAGATCCAGATCCCCAGAGCGTCAGACCGCGCGCAGCGCTCATCGTGACCAGAGTGGAGTCGAGATCATCCAGCTGTGGGTTCTTTGCAGGGTAAGACGAGAGCGCGAGCAAAAAGTCGTAGTCGTCACGTCGAGGGTCTGAGCTATCTACCTCGCCGTTGGTTGCCTGGCGCGCTGGTCGGCCACGCATGGTCGCATTCTGTTTTCTCGTGTTGAGCTCAACTGGGCTGAATATATTCCAGAGAATCTAGAATCACGTCAGAAAGCCGAGCGTGAACGGTGTGTGATCGTACCCATGGTCCCATGGTAGCGTGCCGCTCAGCAGATATCTTGCACTTCACAACACGTCTTGGTATCACACGGTGGGAGGGAAGTCGGTTGGGCGGTGGGCCCAGGCGAGATGGAATAGCTGGTACGACTGGCTGCCATGTTGGTTTGCGCGCGAGGGGCCCCTTCTGTTCTGCCTTCTGGTGTTGTACTTCGTGTTGCATCACCTCGACCGGCTTGCTGAACTGCTCGCCACAACCTAAAAGCCACGTTAGCGGGGGTCAGTTTCTTGCACGAGCATCTTTACCTGTAAAAGGGCACGGCAGAGGTCTCGTCGTGTGTCTGTCAAGGTGTGCGTCACGCTCTTCTTCCGTCTCAAATCGCCGTTGGCAACCTCCCCACCGACAAAGGAAGGGAGCCTGGAGTTCATTAGTTGACGCCACGCAAAAACATGCAGCCACACCTGTGAGTCCTCTTCATTAGCATGCTGCTTCAGATGTGCAAGCAGATTGACGCCACAATTCAGAACGGCACCACAGTCCAACCACCGACACCGCCGTTCTATCAACCGTGATTTGGATTCTTCAATCAACAACTGCTCAAGATGACTATATTGAACTGTGATAAGATGAGCTAGATATCAGCGGATGCGAGGAACGCTCTCATACTCTCTTCATCTTCCCCGACCTCTTCCAAGTCCGAGTCCCACCCCATACCACGTTCTTTCATCCTCTTGATGGCTTGTTTGACGTAAAGTGGCGCCGGTGGAATGAGCACATACGCCTGCTGCTTCGGTCGTTTCTTGACGCGTGGTGTCATGAGCCGCTCCATGTCAATTTCCATCTCGTCGGCATCAACAGAACGTCGTTTGACAGAGAGTCGACTTTTTCCTTCGTCATTGGTCATCTCGAGGTCCGTTTCAGGTGGTTCGGTTGGTGTCGGCGAAGCAGGTGGAGAAGGCAGAAAGAGTGGCAACTGTCGCGGCAGCTCACTGGCTTCACGTGGTAATGGCCCGAAACTTGATGATACCGGCTCGCCACCGTCAGGTCTGGGATATAACAATTCGGACTCCATATGCCTGGGGGCCTGTCGTGAGGGCGGGCTGTACATGCGCACATCTGCGTTGTCACCGTCAGCGGCAACGTCCACAGCGGGTTCCTCTAAGGAGAGATTCTCCAGGAGAGGTGTATGGTTCGTAGTGTTGGTGGGTGAAACTGGCTGCGAAATTGTGGGTGCACTGGTGGAAGTCTGATTCGGGAGTGTGGGTTCAGGTTCCTGTCCATTTCCGTCGATGGATTCATCCGAATCATCTAACGTAAGGTCAATCATGATTAGCGCTTCAGTGACAGTGGTCTGTTCATCTTCCTTGTTCAAGACCGACTGGGTCGTCGGCATATCTTGGGGAGAGGTACGTGGCGACTCGGCCTGTATATTCGGCTCTGCCGAAGTTATTGAGGAAGTGACTAAGCTTGGCCCTGGAGGTCCGATCGGAGTCACGTGGGAGGGTTGTACGGCATGGACCTCGGTTAACTGGTGACCCTTATCATTGTTGTCCGTTGACTTTCTATTCGCTTCCATCATCTTCTGAAGCGACCACAGAACATCTCGCGCCAATGTTGACTTGTTCGCATCTTTGGGCGTCCTCACATTAACCTCGGTCTGTGGCGCGTTACGTGTGGGAGTTGAAACCGCTTCCTGCGTCGAAGTAATGTCCCTCGGAGTTGTTGTCGAGAAGCCTGCCGAGAGTGCTGATTTTGTCGCCTGTTCTGCATAATATTGCAATTGTGCAGTATACAGCTCAGGTGTTTCCTCTGATGCAGAATGCGTCATCTTTTCTTCTGGAGGAGGGTTAGGTTTGGCTGAAGTAGTCGCCATTTGGACGAGGGGAATTGTAATTGGTAATGAGGGTACGGTGACGATCGGTGCTTTAGGGGTATGGCTTGTGGAGGCTCGTCGAGAAATATTTGCGGATGGGACATCGAGGGCTGGTCCTGATTGAGTTATCTGCGCCGCAAAAGACTCCCATACATCTCGTGGTAAGGAATTACTAGCTGCCTTGAACCATTCATCGCTAATTCCAGATGACTTCGCCCGAACGAGAAAAGCTTTGAAGCACTGAACACCACGCTGTCGGGTCGAGATGAAAAAGGTGTCTGATACCGAACCAAATACTAACCTGGAGAGCCAGTTGGAAAAGTTTGGTGAACGTCGCTTGATCCATCTTAGGTTGTGTGTCTCCCAGCCGCACCTGTTCTTGTGTAGTGTTGAGTTGAGGTGGCTGTGGCTGTGTCTGTGAGACTCCAGGTGGTACATTCACAGGGAGGGGATCATGAGCCTGCGAGGTTTGACTTTTCGGCCGGGAAACACTAATGGGAGGTACGCGAGGCAGGAAGGGCTGCAACTGCATTTGGGGAGGCTGAGACGAAGGTTCTCGGGGTTGCCGGGGTTCTCGGTTGGACTGTGGAGGTTGCACAGGTCGTTGGGGCTGTTGTTGCAAAGGGTGTGAATACCGTCCTGGCGGCAATGGAGGTTGCGAAAGTTGTTGAGGTGGTGGTCGAAGCTGCTGACGTTGCAAAGGTTGATGAAGCCTTTCAGACTCTGAAGTGGTCATCGATTCTGAGACAGCCATGGACAAAGGCTGGAACTGGCGCTCAGCCGGCCGAGGGTGGGATTGGGCAGAAGAGAGCTGGTCGGAGGAAACCTTCACAAATGGTGCAGGGACGCCGTAGAACGGTGCTTGCGCCTGAGAAGTGGAAGAAAGTGATGGTAGATTTTGCGGTTGGTTATGGGCAGTAACTGGAAGTCGAAAGCCGTTGGATTGTGTCGGGAAAACCGGTTCGGAGTATGTTACACTGGCGGAGTTCACGCTCGAGGCACTACGGACAGGAGCCACTTTGGCCCATCCAGGTTGTGAAGTGTAATACCCTGGAGCTACAGTTATATCATTTAGGAATCCAGACGTCCATCAAAGCATCTGATGTCGAACGCACCGGGCACCACACCCGCGGTCTGTAAAGGAATAGCTGAGGCTGTATAGTTAATCCAGGACCGCGAGGGCTGCTGGACTTGTAATCCTGGGGCTACAGTTATATCATTTAACAATCCGTGCACTCAGTATCTGTGCCGAACGTACCAGGCGCTCCACCCGCAGTCGGCGGAGGAATAATTGAAGGTGTATAATTAATCCAGGGCTTTGAAGGCTGCTGAACCTGTGTTGGTCGAAAACCGGGTTGGTGTATGGGTTGACTATATACGTTGGACTGCAGCGGCACGCTTTGTGCAATGTACTGACCCCCGTCTGGAACCTGAGGGCGCGGCGTGGTACTGTCCTGAGGTTGACGAACCGCATGTGAAGCTGCATAGTACGGGAAGACGTTCGGGCTATAAGACTGGACTTGGGGTACCTGGATAGCAGAATTCGACTGGTATTGGTACTTAGTAGCGCGGTCTTGTTGTACAGTCTGAGGGGACGAAATAGCTGTCATACTCGACGGGGGGTACTGAAACATTGGCCGAGCAACATGAGCGGATGAGTGCCAAAGCCAGCGAGAGACATTACCGAAGAGTGAGAATCTGGAACCTCCACCAAAGTTGCGGTCGTTGGTAATATGACCTCTGACCTGTTGCTTGGGACATTGTTGGTAAACTGAACCGCTCCAGGACTACCCAAGTGTGAGGGGCTGCTAGGTCTGACAAAAAGTTACTACCTACAAACTGGGCTGGTTTCTTAATTGTGCCAGCATAATTCTGAGTGTGCCACAGCACTCGGTTTGGACGCGTCAAATGCAGAGGAAACACTTACTCTGCTTCACGTCCATCTTTCGCGCGATTTTCAAGCTGATTGACGATAAAGTTTTGGTGTGCGCTTTCATTGTTCATCTCTAGCCTCTGGACCATCTCCTTGACTTCCTGAATTCGCCTCAGGTTCACCTGGTATGCCTCTTCGGAGATTATGTCTGAGGCGTTGATCATCGATGACGCGGTAGTCGCAATCGACAATTCTTTCTGACGTTGATCGCTGGTGGCTTCATGATCATCCATGACGGTGAATGTTAAGCTGACCCCTCATTCCATTTGCGTTATGTCACGCGTACAAGTCACATTTTCACACGATAGATGTCACTGCTTCTTCGTGTCGCCCGTTGCGGCGCGTCCCATTCTCTGGCCCGTGCATTCGCTTCAGAAGCGTCGTTCGTGGCCCAAACAGCCCCGGTGTATCGTGTATTTGATCGCGCAGCGAAGCAGATTCAGAAGGACCGCGCAGTGTGCAAAGATGGAGGGCAGCGGAGTAGAATTGTGGACTATGTCCGAGACGAAGTCGCAGACAGGATGATGGAGCGTTTGTTGGTAATGCCTCTACATTGTTCACCTTGTTAGAGATAGTGCTTACTACTGGAGTGCAAACAGGATATCAAAAGGACATTTGATACTATCGTCGATCTTGGCTCCGGTCCAGGACATTTCTCTAAATTGTTGGAACTCGACAAGGCTCGCAAGGTCATCATGATAGATTCCAGTGGTTGGTGTTATGATACTACGTAGTTCGCGTTCCTCATCGATGTTACAGCACAGATGCTTCACAGAGACCCGGATGTCAACTTTGAAGGTATGTGCCACGTAAATCCTTGTGGCTTCTACATTGCGCAACAGTTCAGCCGGAGCGGATCCAAGGAGACGAAGAAAATCTACTTGAGATACTACCACGAAACTCTCATGAGGCAATTATTTCTTGTCTCAATCTACACTGGGTCAATGATCTGCCAGGTGTGTCGTTAAGTCACACACTTAACCACTCTATGATATACTCTTACTTTCAATTGTTGTAGGCATCTTCGTTCAGATCAAAGAATGTTTAAAGCCCGATGGCTTATTCCTGGCTGCTATGTTCGGGCGAGACACTCTCTTTGAACTCAGAACAGCCCTTCAGCTTGCGGAAGTCGACCGCGAAGGAGGGGTATCTCCGCACATATCACCCATGACAGGTCTGAGATTTCTATTGCTTATGGTCCACGGTCACGAGTTATTTGTCTAGATACCAAGGATATTTCAAATCTCCTCGGTCGTGCTGGGTTTACGCTGCTCACGGTCGACACAGATGAATTGCGTGTTGGTTATCCTTCAATGTGGGAGCTCGTCGAGGATCTGAGAGATATGGGCGAGGGAAATGCCATCCTTGGAAGGTCTGTATTTAGTCGGTCCCTATCGCAGGTCCTCAGGAGGTTCAGATACGAATATGCTGATTAGACGACAATTCTTACATCGGGATACCTTGGCTGCAGCTTCTGCTATCTATCAAGGTGATGTCGAATCACTCCTCAATTGCTTTACTCCACTCATTCCTGTGGTACAGAGCTGTATGGCAATGAGGATGGGTCTATCTCAGCGACATTCCAAGTGATATACATGGTAAACTTCCTCATGATCATTGACTACCTTGGCTTATCCTTCTTTCACTAAGATTGGATGGAATCCTTCATCGACACAACCTAAACCGCTTGAGCCTGGGTCCGCACAGACCCGCCTCCAAGACGTTCTTTAACATGACGTGTGACGTATGTACGGCCTCATTGCCAACATGCTCGTTATCCAAGTAATCCTACTAGCAATCGCCGTATGCAGTGTGAGATCCCAAGTGTTCGATGACTCTTCATTAGCTTGGGGGATTGCCAGCGTGATTAAAAAAATAATCTACATCTTCCAGAGTTTACAGTAAAAGCACAGTAAGAATAGTGCCCAGACACAAGTCATTGACAGATATTAAGCACAGAAAGCACAATTCTACTGCCGCTCACCCAAATTACCAGTAATCAAGTCCTGATTTGACCCTATATCGTGAAGGAGAAAATAACATTGAAGGTTAGTCACAGGGTAAGCACGCGCTTCAGGAACTGTTTGAGGTCCTCTAATGTTCGTTCACATGCTTCATGCCCAGCTGACCTGTAGGTTCTGAAGCTTAGCCCGGTTGCTCCGAGTTTGCCCTCTCCTGGCGAGTAATCACTTGGTGGAACGAGCATTGGGAGTGTCAGATTCTCAAGAGCGAGTACGCGTAGGTCGCTCGTAAGGATTCTACTTGCTCTCTGGCCCAAGCTGTATGGCACAACAGTGTCGGCCGTGCCGTGACAAATGAGTATCGGTGTTGTGATCAAGTGTGGGGAAGCCATCTGGGAAAGGTCGTTAACATTACACCACACTCGTCAAATAGCAGGGACAACTTTCGGAAATGCATCCTGTAGGGGCATCCAGCCGCTCAGCGCGGCCACTCCACCGAGCTTCCAACCATATTTGCCTCCGAATAGTCCATCCTCCCCTCGGGCCGTGAGACCTGCTAAAAGTGACATAGCACCGCCTTGGCTGAATCCACCAACAACGATGCGTTCCGAGGGCACGCCGGCACTGATCTCGTCCTGGATATACTTGTCGATCGTACGGGCAGAGTCGAGCATTCCGTCACGATCTTCCTGCCTGTCCTCCAGATCCCATGAAGGCAAGTCGAACCAACCAGACATCACGAAGCCACGATTGGCGGTGATACTGCGGCTTGGAGCATTCGGAAGCAGCCATTTGACATGGGGTAGTTCGCCTTTGATCATTTTTACGATCCCGAGCCAACCACTGCCACTATCACCAAGACCCTTTTGAAGAAAGGCAGACATAAGGAATACTGGAACACAGACTGATGACCATCAAAAACGTACGTGTAAGAAGATGACTGTTGCAGTGTGCGCTACCGAAGGCTGGACGACCTCATGCGGTCCCCTGAGAGAAGGAAGGACTCTGGTTGCCATGACCAACGATCAGGAGGGGGGAAGAGACGACCCCACAGAAACAAACGGCAGCGAGGGGGTATACCGTAAGAAATATTGTGATGGAGAATAAGTGCGTGAAATGACCAAGGACACGAGCAGCAACGTACCACAACTCAGGTTGGAACATAATTCTCGGCTCAGTCCGGACCGCCGGCTAGTACTTCCAGTCACCATCGTCTCGCCAAACGCGAAATCGATAGTCTTTGCGTCCATGGACACACAGCCGCTAGTCGATGTTGTCAGCAGTGAGCAAGGACGAAGTCACGAGGGCAAACTATCAAGCCCCCCGGGACTCTCCAAGAATGCACAGAAACGTGCTGCAAAGGCGACGAGGCTCCAGGAAGTTAAGCTTGAACGACGCGCGCGAGAAAAGGAGGCGAAGAAACGGAAAAACCGTGAGCGAGCCCAAGCTATTGCAAGTGGCGAGCTCGACGAAAATGTCTCTCGAAAAAAACGGAGGACAAATGGTAGCGAGGCGAAAGTATTCAAGGCAAGAGTGGTGATCGATCTAGGTTTTGATGATCTGATGTCAGACAAGGTGGGTGTTTCACTTAGCTCTTGTCTCCCTCACACAAGACGACTTTGCCGAGGATAGGAGATCAATTCCCTCACTTCTCAATTAGCCTACACATACAGCGCAAACAGACATGCCGTGCACGCGTTCTCGATGCTGCTATTCACCTCACTTAATGGCAGAACAAAGCAAAGATTAGATACTATGAACAATGCCGGCTACAGGAGGTGGTCAAGGACCGAGTGGTGGGAAGAGGATTACGATCGATTGTGGACAGAGGGTTCTCACCTCCCCCAATTACTGCTCAGTGATGAAATGGATACACAAGGCGGACCGGTACTCCCCCATCGAGCCGATCGGAAAAATATTATCTACCTGACCGCCGATTCCTCAGAGGAGTTACTTGAGCTCAGCGAAGAAGAAATATACATCATCGGTGGAATATGTGACCATAATCGTTACAAGGTCAGTGTGTATAAAGATCCTCACGCGTGCCAATTGTACCGAGCGACTCAACCGGATAGAATCTCTGTCTGAACAAAGCCATCAACTCACAAATCCGTCATGCCCGCCTTCCGATAGGCCGTTACGTCTCACTTGCTACGCGCAAGGTACTTACAGTCAACCAGGTTTGTTTCCGATTAATAGATATGGTGACTCTCTGACCCTGTGGATACTACTCAATATTCCACTTTCATTTCTTTCATCTGCGTTATTGTTGTCTTTCCGACACCATACTGAATACGTTCTCCTCGTAAATAGGTCTTTGAAATACTCTTAAGATGGATCGATACTCGCGATTGGGAACAGGCCTTTTGGGCTGTGATACCGAAAAGAAAGTTTCAAGGCGGATCCGGGTGCGATCAAGGTGGGGATGAGATCGTAGAGCAGGTCGGTGTCGGTGGAAATGACACTAAATCTGGTGATGGTGGCGGAAGTGATCATTACCCAAAGGCCCGGGGAGAACTCGGAGGGGATGTAAGAGAATTGACAACTAGTTTGTAAGGCTGAACGCGTGGGGTCTTGGGGAGCTCACATGACTAAATTATCAGATAATAAGCGAAAGATGTAATAACAATGCTATGTGCCCCATGGCTGAGTTGGTTACAGCGTCCGACTGTTATGTAGAATGACCATCGGAAGGTCGTGAGTTCGAGCCTCACTGGGGCAGTACACTTTTTTCTATTGACGGTGCCGTACAGGAACTTAGCTATCTTCGATTGCTGTGATCCCTACTCTGTCACCTACGCCTAGTCAGGCACTAATTTTTGTTTGAACGCACGAGACGAAGCATAGCGAGAAAATCGAGCCCCGTGCTTGAGATGGGGTTGATTGAAAAGGCGGGAAATTACAGACACAGGCTCTGCGTGCCAGGCGGAAGGGGCGCCAAGGAGCGAAAACGGGAGTCCGGCTCCCTGAACTGCCGCATCGCGCTAGGGGTAAGGTCGCGCGATGACAAAGACGATGACGCGGGGGCGCAGCCACGGGTGGCAACCGCAGGAGCGACCGGGACCCTTCTCGGCGGGGTTCGTCAAAAAATTAGCTTAGTATAAATAAATTTAATCAGCTCTTGGCCCAAACCTGACACGTTTCAATCAAGTCTATCTTGCCTTCATTGCAATGTTGTGTGCTTCCGTCTGAGTACTGCTTTGGGTACTGGTATTATATGTTTTGCTACTAATACCACCATTGAGATTGGTGGCCCGGGTATTCTGACACGTGGATAAAAGAACAGGAGTAGAAATACGACGAAGTACACCTATCCACCTCACATTTCCTCAGGTAAGCCCCGGGGTATACCTATCCACACCTAGCCCGTATCTCCGTCTTTTGCACCGGGATCTGAAGGGACAGGTAACGCTGCTTGTGTAATAGTCGTGCCCAACGGACGAAGGGCCACTTTTATCCGTTTGGGTGGATCGTCACCCGACTTCATCGCTGCGGATCTGCCACCAATCGGCTCGTCCCTTTTTTGGGTGCCAAGGTCGGCACGCTTGGATTTACTGGCGAGACGCTCCAGTAGTTCGTCCTCGTCGCTCTCTCTTCGTCGTTTCTCGGATAACCTTATGGGGGGTAGCTGGGATTTGTGGGCGGCGGGTTTGGCGGATAATTCACTCGGCAAGGGTGAGGAAGGGCCAACTTTCTGGCGCAGGAGGGATTCTAGGACACCGTCATCCTCTTCATGAGTACGTCGTCGAGGAATAGAGGAAGGTCGAGAGATCTGGCGATGCGCTAACCGTGGGCTTGGCGGTACATCCATGGAAGGAGAGAGTGGTGTGGAG
>JBBPTU010001019.1:0-15455 GCA_038094295.1 Tylopilus aff. beelii | reverse complement strand
CGATACTATTCATTTTTGTCTGTATCAGTGCCCCGGGTAGATTGATTACAGCGAGCTGAAGATTACTTGACTGTTAGGTTCGTTATGCGGGCCTTTGCTACCTTACGTGAGTGAAAGTTGCTACAAGACGCACCTGGGTGCTAACACCAGAGGGTCCTCCAGAAATACATGCATACGTATGTCCGATATTTAGTGATGCTGATCAAAACATGACATTTGTTGGAGTCGGAAGTACCCTCATACCTGGCACTAAAAAGGTGCCTCCCCTTGCTCTGTAGCTAACAATGATACTGAAGCGACTACACATAGCTGTGGGTATTTGCCATTCTATCAAGACCCGCTACCACGGCTTGACAGCCTAGCTTGATTTCTACTATTAAACAGACATTGTAAGCACATTAATCCGAGTCCTCCAAGCCATCTCACTTCTGATCACTTGGCTCTCTCAAGGTGAAATCATGTCGATCATACAGTCATGGGCTTTCTTTTGCTTTCTTGGTGCCGCTGATCGTGAGTCGTTACAACTGCTCTAGAAATTGAAGCGCACGATGACACCTGTAGTTGTCATGATCCTGGTCAATGCATAACCGATCAAGACTAATTCTCAGCGTACTCCTCGTGTTATTTTCTTTGGAAGTGATTGCTTTTCTATTCTATTGCATCCTTACTAGCAACCCAAGCAACATGGAAGGTGCTACACGTCTGTTGGATTGTCGAATGCTATACTGACGCGACTTGGCCGTTGTACAGAGGCCAATATTCAGATACTTGACCTGCCAATTTGCAAATGGAATCTAAAGATAGCCCCAAACTTCATCATCGTGGCAACAATTGCCAACGTTCTGCAAATGATACACGAAGCAGTGCTATGTTTCTTTGCAATTACTCAATTTTTGAGGCAGACGGTTCAGATGTACCGGGTGACAAAGCAGTGGCAATTGAATCAGTACATGAACATGCTCGCAAAGCAGGGAATCCTCTATTTCGTCGTGTACGCCTCCTATAACCAAATTACTTCAAGGCTGACTTCACGTCGTAGCATGATCATGATCATCCTCATCAGCATACTGATTACCTTTGAAGAAATTCCATCAGGGGGATGGCGAACGGTAGTGATGGACGTCGTGGTGTACGTGCCATTGATCACCCTACCTCCTCGGTTCATCATCAGCATCCGGGAGTTGCACGCGCGTGACGTCCGGGGTCGACGTGGGAGCTGGATCGACTCTGGATTTGGCTTGTCTTCTTGCCACGATGCGGGAGGGAGCATGGTCGACTTTCCAGACATCGAACAGAACGAGGGCATCGAGAACATCGAAGAGGTACCGCAGGAAAGAGGGCCTACCGCTCTACCGGAGTAGTCGGTCCGTGTGTGGTGCACTGTGGCTAGCTACCATATCTTCATCCTACACGTGCAAGTTGTATGTCAGCGTATTTATTTCGAATTCATTCTGCGTGGAGAACGGTGAACAGTTGTGGCGCATGCAGCAAACTAATCACACCGACTCATGGTCTTGGCAAACAAGCACGGGAACGATACCTCAGTCCGTGCGGTGCATATCATCGTTACACGTAGATTTACAACATATCTAAGTGACGTCTCCTAGAAACCTAGGCTCAAGCTTAAGCTTGAGCGACCTCGGCTCGCTCCTTCACTCCTGGAACCTGCCCACGCTGCGCACGGCCCCCACCAACCACTGATGCTCGCGCAAGAGCTCCCCCACTTCCCACACACGTATGTCCTGCTCCGTGCACTCGACGAACCGCCGATTCGGGGGTGCCAGCCGAGCCAACGCCGCCCTCTGCCCCTCCCCTCCCTGCACCCGCCTCGACATCCCCGCCATCCCATGGGTCAGCCGATCCGTCAACCTCGTCAACCGCCTCCTTCCCGACGCCTTACGCGCGCCTGTCACGTCGCGCCTCGTCCGCCTCCCGTTGAGCATGCTCTCGGAGCTCTTGATGCTCCGCGCATCGTGAACGTCGTCCGACGCGTCTGCGTCCGTCTCACTGCCTTCATCGCTCGCGTCTTTCCCCTCGGTGGCGGTGTCATCTTCGTCCGCTGGATCTTTTTCCTCCAGTGGGTTTGCACCATTGTCCCCGGACCTGTGGCCCTCACGCCCGCTCCGGTGGGAGCTCGACGCTCCCTCGACCAGCCCGTACTGGCCTCTTCGGCGGGCTCGCCCCACGCGGCCCGGGCCCGCCCCGGGGCAACGCCTGCGATCGAGAACCCCGTGTGGTGTACGGTACCCATCGCTCCCGCTCTCGCCCCCGCCACACCCCGCTTGTCCTAGTAAAAAGGCGCGGAGCACGTCAAAGGAGGTGTCCCAGAGATGTCCATGTTGGCAGGCCCGGCGACCGCTGGGTCGACGCAGCCGCATGAACTCGCGAGGGGCTCGTCGTTAGGGAGTCCGAGTACGGTAGTTGCGACCGGCGATGCGGGTTTGGGTCGTGCGATCACTGGCAGGATTGGCGTCAGGTCGGTCATGCTGTCGTGCGCGTGCGCATGAGATGGTACAAAATGACAGATGCGCGTGGACTTACCTGAGCACCTTGTTTGCGCTCTCGCTGAGCCCGAACGCACCGAGACCAATGTTCTCGAGAAACTACCTGAGACAAGTCGTATGTCAGCCTGACTCTACGCTCGTCTGGATACGCACTCAACATCGGTTGTTCCGCAAACCAGACGGAGACATTGTCCGACTGGTCGAGAGAGTATGGCATGCGAGCCACTCACTGTCCTAGTATGTCTCGTTCTAGAACAACTTGAAAGCTTAAGAATCGATTCGATCGACGTTCTCGGGGCCCCCAGCTAATCTCAGGAGTGTTGATACCGTTCTTGACCTCGAAAAAACGGAAGATTATGGCACCGGGACCATCGTCGAGCTAGAGAGATGTCAAGCAACAAGTTGGGGCGGTCCTGATCCCTGGTGCCAGTGGTCCGTAATCACTGGCAGTCGCCAGGCGTTTTCATCACCACCGAACCCATGCTACCCAGGCGATCCGTGGCGCACCCCTGCGAACGGTCTTGCCAGACAATTGTACAAGGCGAAGGCAGCATGCAGCCCACTTGTGGTTCCACGGTCACGGTTCGGATAGCCCCAAACAGCCTACGCACGCCGTAGACGCGCAGCTTCAATTGTACATAAGTCTCTCGTTTTGGGCAAGGCCCTGGCCGTCCTACACGTAAAAAGGCGCCGCGGCTCCCCGGGCTCTCTGGCAGGCTGACATCCACGGAGAACTTGAAACACTCCGCAACCTCAAGTCCTCCATTCTGATCTGGACTCAGCTGTGGCAGCTGTGGCCACTGGAAACAGTGGCAACCAATTAGAACGACCGATGTTCACCAGAGGCTCCTTACTATGACAGATTACAAGTCATTCAAGTTGGCGATGAGTCAACATAGGCCCAACAGCAAAGTCTCATCCGCCTGAGCGCCTGAGTTGCTAATTGCGGTGACTCGGAATTGATGACTTCCGGCTCTATTATTAGCAGCTCTAGGGGCATCAAGTAATCCTACCCGTAGTCGTCTGTAAGTACTACCAGAATACCGTTCTCAACTTATTTTCACTCATGAAAGTTGGCTAGCCAGGTTCGTTTTTAAGTATGTCTTTGCGGGGCTTGCTAATCTACTAGCAGCAAAGAATGCACCATCGGCTTAATTTCGGCTACAGTGGCGCTGGCAGTGAGCATGATCTAGCCACATTCCAGTTCTGCGCTTGCAATAATCAGCGTGGCTAGCAGGTGGGTCGCATATTCCAGGCTGTGTGGCGCATGAGGTATGGTTATAACTTGTTTCCTGCATGCCTGTTCAAGAAGCAGACGAGCCTACCTTTCCTATCTACCCTCTTGTATCAAAAGTTCATAAGATCATGTCTTCCAAGGCAGCGCTGTCTGTGGTAGCGAACCTTTGGTCGACTAATTCCAAGAGTCGTGAGTTCATCCACTTGTGGTCAGGCAGTGTCGTGACCATTTGTAGTAATTATTCTCATTGCTGTCTGGTATGATTATGGTAAGCTCCATGACAAATTTTGTGCAATGACAATCCACCAATTCTACATCCTGTTTACCAGCACTCACCTTTTTGGATGAGGTATAGTTATCACTACTACATGCTACATCAATTTTCACTGATGATCTGTGCAGGTGGAATACATCTGGGTTGGCGAGCACGTTTCTGGTAGTGCAAGCCATTTCTAACAAGACCATAGACCAAACCCTGGACGTGGGTGTCGATACTATTCATTTTTGTCTGTATCAGTACCCCGGGTAGTTTGATTACAGCGAGCTGAAGACTACTTGACTGTTAGGTTCGTTATGCGGGCCTCTGCTACCTTACGTGAGTGAAAGTTGCTATAAGGCGCACCTAAATTCTAACACCAGAAGGTCCTCCAGAAATACATGCATACGTATGTCCGATATTTAGTGAGATTGATCAAAACATGACATTTGTTGGAGTCGGAAGTACCTTCATACCTGGCACTAAAAAAGTATGCCTCCCCTTGCTCTATAGCTAACGGTGATACTAAAGCGTCTACATATAGTCGTGAGTACTTACCATTCTATCAAGACCCGTTGCCATGGCTTGACAGCGTAGCGTGATATCTGCTATTAAACAGACATTGTAAGCACACTAATCCGAGTTCTCCAAGCCATCTCACTTCTGATCACTTGGCTCTCTCAAGGTGAAATCATGTCGATCATACAGTCATGGGCTTTCTTTTGCTTTCTTGGTGCCGCTGATCGTGAGTCATTACAACTGTTCTAGAAATTGAAGCGCACGATGACACCTGTAGTTGTCATGATCCTCCGCGTGTGGTCAATGCATAACCGATCAAGACTAATTCTCAACGTACTCTTTGTGTTATTTTCTTTGGAAATGATTGCTTTTCTGGTCTACACCATCCTTACCAGCGATCCAAGCGGTATGGGAGGTACCACATGCCTGTCGGATCGTCGAATGCTACACTAACACGACCCGGCCGTTGTACAGAGGCCAAAATCCATATACTTGACCTGCCAGCTTGCAAGCGGAACGTAGAGATGGCTCCAAGCTTCATTACCGTGGCAACCCTGACGACTGGTAATATTCTGCAAATGATACACGGAACAGCTCTATGTTTCTTTGCAATGTCTCAATTTTTGAAGCAGTCGGTTCAGTCGTACCGGGCGACGAAGCGGTGGCAAGTGAGTCGATACATGAACATGCTCGCGAAGCAGGGGATTCTCTATTTCGTCGTGTGCGTCTCCTGTAACCGAATTACCTCAAGGCTGACTTTTTCGTCGTAGCATGTTCACGATCATCCTCGTCGGCATACTGAATACCTTTGAAAAAATTCCATCTGGAGGATGGCGAACGGTAGTGATGGACGTCGTGGTGTACGTGCCCATGATCACCCTACCTCCTCGGTTCATCATCAGCATCCGGGAGTTGCACGCGCGCGACGTCCGGGGTCGACGTGGGAGCTGTATCGACTCTGGATTTGGCTTGTCTTGCCACGATGCGGGAGGGAATATGGTCGTCTTTCCGGACATCGAACAGAACGAGGGCATCGAGAGCATCGAAGAGGTGCCGCGGGAAGGAAGGACTACCACTCTACCAGAGTAGTGGTACGCGTGCGAGTTCTATGTCGGAGCATATGTACAGAAAACGGAGAATAATTGTAATGCCATGCGACAAACTAATCCACGACTATCGTCATCAACGACATCATGGAGATAACCCGTGGCTTTGGCGAACAAGCATGAGGATAATACCCCAATCCGTGTAGTGCATATCACCGTTACACGTAGATTTACAATATATCTAAGTGACGCTCCCCGAAACACTCCCGGAACCACCTCGGCTCGCCGATTCACTCCTGAAACCCACCCACGCTGCGCACGGCCTCCACCAGCCGCTGATACTCGCGCAAGAGCTCCCCCACTTCCGACACGCGTATGTCCTGTTCCGTGCATTCGACGAACCGCCGATTCGGGGGTGCCAGCCGACCCACCGCCCCCGCCCTCTGCCCCTCCCCGCCCTGCACCCGCCTCGACATCCCCGCCATCCCGTGCGTCAGTCGGTCCGTCAACCCCGTCAACCGCGTCCGCCCACGCGCGCCCGTCCTGGCGTGTTTCGTCCGTCCCCCGCTGAGCATGCTCTCGAAGCTCTTGATGCTCCGCGCGTCGGGGACGTCGTCGGACGCGTCTGCGTCTTCGTCTTGGTCGCTTGCGGCTTCTGCTTCTTCGTTGGTGGGGGCGCCGGGACCGTCGTGATCGTGCGCGGGGTCTGGGGCGCCGACGTCGTCCCCTGATCCGTAGCCCTCCCTGCTCCGATGCGAGCGCAACGACGCCGGGCGCGACGCCACCTCGACCAGCTCGCGCTGGCCCTCGTCGACGGGGTCGCGCTCGCCCCGCGCGTGTCGTCTCCCGGCCCCGCCGGGCAAGGCCGCCGTGAGACCAGCGATCGAGAAGCCCGCGTCGCGGCGGCGCAGGGCGAGACTGGCACGGCCCCACGAGGCGGGGTCCCCCGCGTCGTGTGTGGTCGCGTGGGGGTGCGGGGTGCCCGCCGCTCCCCCTCCCGCAGCACCTCCCGCACCCGCACCCGCACCCGCCTCTGCGGTCGCGGCTTGGCCGGGTAAAAAGGCGCGGAGGACGCCAAAGGAGGTGTCGACGACCCCCGAGATGACCTTGTTGGCAGACCCGGCGATGGCGTCGACCCCTTGGCCGACGCGGCCGCGTAGACTCGCGAGGGGCTCGTCGCCGGGGAGTCCGAGCACCGTCGTGGTGGTCGCGACCGGCGACGCGGGCTTGGGTCGTGCGATCGGGATGGGCGTGAGGTCGGCCGTGCTGTCGTGCGCGTGCGCGTGAGTCGATGGTGCAACACGACGGGCGCGCGGGGACTCACCTGAGCACCTTGCTCGCGCTCTCGCCGAGCCCGAGCGCACCGAGGTCGACGTTCTCGAGAAACTCGGCGACGGCCATGAGGTTGATGAGGCAGTAGCTTTCTTCGCCGCCAAAGGACTGGTTGCGGAAGCGTTGGATGAAGAGGAGGTGGGAGACGAGTCTAGAGGGGTTAGATTTGACGACGGAAAAGATGAGGATGGGGAGGAGGACGTCGCCAGAGACGGGCGAGGGTGGAGGATCAGTCGACGTCATTGTGGGTGATTGGTCGGGCGAGGTGGATGGACTTTGAACAGAAGGGATCCCCGTTATGCTTGTAAGCTCGGTAGCCTCGGTAGGGATGGGGTCTCGGCTTTTCAGGCGGATGGGCGGGATCTTCGACAATCCCTCTACATCGTATCAGTACGATTCGCGTCAAAGAGAATGAGAATGCGGACCAACGACGAGCTTGTGAGCAGATACCAAAACGGCCGCCTTTTCGCGTGGGGAACGGGCAGCGTCCAACTGAGCCAACGCTACGATACGCAGTAAGAAACCAGAAAATAGAAAAACTGAGCTCGACATACTTTCTCCACACGTACGGACGACGGCATCCACCTCTGCATGATTCGCGTCCCCAATGTCGATATCGAGGTGCTCCAGACCCAAATCCAACATGTTCAGCGCAGCTATCCGACTCGAAAGGGCCTCATCATGGGACGCATCGTCCGAGGTCGGCGGGAGAAACAGCCTGTGTGCCCATGTAAGCAGAGCAGCAGCCCAAACGTCGACACTTGCCTATCGTAAAGAAGCGTGCACAACGCGGCCTCGATCGCCTCGAGGACGGCACGTATCCGCTCTTCGTCCACCCCCGTCTCGTCCCGCGCTGGACTCCTCAACTCGTCCTCTACAGCCCTATAAAATGCCTGAAACCGCTCCGCCATCTCCTCTGGCTTCTCCGCCGTAGTGATTGCATACGCCACCCGCCCCGCCCCGTTCCCGATGTCCTGCAGCTTTTTCTTCCCCGCGGGGAGTTTTACAAACGGAAACCACCCCTGCGCGAACGCGTGCACGCGCTCGACGAGCCAGGGAGGCTCGTCCGAGAGGGCGACGGCGAGCTCGGCGTTGAGCGCGTTGGTGATGGCGATGGCGATGTCGGGTCGGGAGAGGGGGGTGACGAGGACGAGGGCGGGGACGTCGATGGT
The DNA here is from genome assembly GCA_038094295.1 of Tylopilus aff. beelii. Lineage (NCBI taxonomy): Eukaryota > Fungi > Basidiomycota > Agaricomycetes > Boletales > Boletaceae > Tylopilus > Tylopilus aff. beelii. The sequence goes on along the minus strand of JBBPTU010001019.1, from coordinate 7,389 downwards.
GGGGTCCGTGTCCGAGATGGACGTGGGCGTGGACGGGCGCGCGGTGGGCACGGATGCCGGGGTTGCGGGGAGCGGTGGGGGCGTCGAGGGTCTTTGGCCAAAGAGCGCGGAAAAGGGGTTGGAGAGACGGCCCGCGGGCGGGGGTGCCCCCCGCATCCCTGGGCGAGGGGGCAATGGTGGCTTGGTCGCCCGCGCGGGGAGGGGCAGCGTCGCACTGGACGCGGCGACGGCGAACGCGGGATACGACGACTCTGGGGGATAGGCTGGGAGCGGGGGCAATGCGATGCGGGGGGTAGAGGGTGCCCAGAGGGCCTGGAAAGGCCGCGTGGATCGGTGCAGGGTGGACCGGAAGGTGATGGTGTTTCTGGAGAGAGATCAGCGATGTGGGCTGTGAGTTTGATGGAACGACGAACTGGACGAGGCGGCCACGGAGGCCTGAGAGGGTGATTAGGGCAGTGTCGTCTCTGAAGGCGAGGTGGTCCTGGACCAGCTCTGGGGTGATCGCGTCGTGGCTCGGGGCGGGTTCAGAGGGGAGGAGGAGCGTCGCCTGCAGAGGGTGAGGAGGCGTAGTCAAGGCTGGACTCGGCGCACCTTTGCCCTGGCGAGGGCGTTCCAGATCTCGGACCACTCGTCCGAGGTGTCGCCCTCGTACGAGATCTTTTCGAGCATGGCCCAGCCGAGCGAGGCGGCGTCGAGGCCAATGGCCTGTGCGGCGGCCCTGAGGTCTGCGAGCGGGGGCTTGCCCTGACGTTGCCGTGGGGTGTAGGGGACATACTTGGCGCTGTCGGGTGCGCCGAGGAGGGGGTGCACGAGGGTGCGGTCGACGTCGCGATACATCAGGTTCAAACACGACGACGATGCCAGACGCGGAAAAGAACGGATTTCGCGAGCACGGACCCGTCGACAAGGAGAAACCGGACGAGCTCACGCTCAGAAACGTCCGTTTCGCACAGTACGTCCTTGCCAACAAGGGATCTTACGTGCCGTCGTACGTGCTCCGCCCCCGCCGTGCCACCGCACTCAACCGCACACAGGCCCGAGACGCTGCGCAAGCTCGGCGAGGCCACGACGCCGCCCGTCGAGACGGTCGAGACGGTCAACGAGCGGATCAGGGCGCTCAAGAAGCAGCACGCCAAGGACCTCGAGACGCTGTTCGCGTTCCAGCTGTCCGAGTACCATCAGGAGCTGGTCGACCACCGGATCTGCCACGACGACTCTGCCTACATGGACATCGACGAGGCGTACCCCGACCAGGTCGAGTTCCGGGACGCGCTCGAGGTGCGTGCCACGCGCCGTGCTCACACGTTGCTCACCGACGCCAGGCGCTGGACCGGCGGGTGCTCAGGATGGACCGACTCAGGGGCGACATGGACGACGCGCTGTCGAAGCTGCGGTACACACACTTGAAGCTGCTGACGAGCCTGATCAGACGGCGGAACGCGCTCAAGGAGGACGAGCAGCGGGCGCGACAGCGGCGGGACGCGGCGTTCCCGCGCACAGTGGAGGAGTACCAGCGCATCGGGGAGCGGGAGATGCGGCTGCGGGTGGCTCGGTTCCTGGCGGGGACGACGACGGAGCAGGAAAAGATGATGGACGAGCATCAATGGCCGTACCGGGCGGTGCAGCCGCTGCTCGCCGCATACAAGTCCAACGTGGGTCCCCTGATCCGTCGCACCGACCCGTCTGACCCCCGTCCAGGCCGCGTTCAGGGCCGAGGTCGACGGTGCGCTCGCGGGGCTCGTCGTCGCCGACCCGCGACGACGAAGGCCCTCGCCGCCCGCGTTCACGCGCTTCGAGCCCGTGTCGTAGATGACGTCGTAGCGGAGCGTGAATCTGAGCGTGAATAGACTATGCATGATCTGCACCGCACACAGGGGCTGTCCGTCCCTCGTCATGGCCCTTAAATCCGGGCACGTCCACCCCGTCGACCCATGGCCACCGTGAGTCGCCCGCTGCCCCTCACACCCGTCCTCACCCGCTCCCCCGACGTCCCCGCCATCGTACATGCCCTCATCCGCGCCATGAAGGCCCTCGAGGCCTCCCTCCACCGCTGGGCCCGCGCAGAGGCCGCACCCGAGGACGTCAGCGACGCCTACGTCCAGTTCGGCGCCGACTTCAACGCCATCGTCTCCGCCTTCGAGGGCTACGACATCTACACCAGGTGCGCGTCCCGCCCCGCACGTGACATTCGATATTCACCCCTGCGACAGCGATCTCCACGCGATACCGACGCAGCTCAGGTCTGCGCTGGAAGAGTGTCTGGGCGAGCACCCCTCGCCACACGCCCTCGATCGGTACCTCCCAGAGATACGCCGCCTCCTCGGCGAGGTCCTCCATGGCCTCCGCGCAAAGCAGCCCGCCTGGCGGAGCGCCGCGGGCCGCTCTCCCGTCACCGCTTCCAGTCTCTCCTATAGCCCCGGCATGCCCCGGTTCCCCCCTGGCCCCTTTCCCTGATTCGTCCCTTCCTTTGTCGATGCGTTTGAGACGCTGATTCTGGACGCCATTCGTTTCGTCGCTTAAAGTACACGTATAGTCGTATTTCTATAAATATTTATCGCACTCGGTCACGCTGCAGTGTCGTCGACGACGCGAGGCGCAAGCTCTCCGATGCACTCGACCTCGATAAACGCCCCCATCGCGAGCGTGTCCACGCCGATACAGCTCCTCGCAGGCATCACCTCGACGCCATACCTTTCGAAAAACTACCGAGGTCAATCAGACGCCGGCATCAACGAAACACACGAATCACCTGTGCATAGAGATTGTTCACGACGAGATAGTCCCGGTTCAGGTTGCTCAGGTAGATGGTCACCTTGACGACGTGGTCCAACCCAGACCCGGCCCCGTCCAGCAGCTTCTTCATGTTCTCGAGCGCAGTGTCCTGGCGTAGATCGGCATCGGCACCTCGGATCGGAGAGAAGAAACACGCACGGTCTGCTGTTCGATGCCCCCGACGATCCTGTACTCGTCGTCGGATCCGATGCTTCCAGATACATACACCGTCCCGTTCGAGACCACTGCCTGGGCTGTGTGACACGTCAGACGGGCATACGCGCGACGGAGATCGAACGCACAAAACACGGGAAGCTGTGGGATGGCGCCTGGTATGTCGTTGATCGTTTGCTTGGGCATGGCGGTGGAGGGGAGACAAGACGGGCACGAGCGGGCTAGCCGGTATTTAAGGTCCCATTTTGTGGCTGGGCTTTGCTCTCATGACCGCCCTGTTAGTCCAGCTATTCGCTTCCCCGATAAAGCCTTTGTCGCGTCCGATGTACTGCGCATCCGGGCGCCGATCGTCGATCGAGCCATGGGACCCTGAAAGCACGCTTCAGCGCCGCATCTCCCCCTACGAGAATCATACCAGCATTGCACGTCCTATGATACATCGCCGCTCAACGCCCGAACGAGATCGTTGCCGAAATGGTACATGTAGCCTTCCCCCCCGATAGCACCGTCGTAATGTGCCGCGAGCTCGTCCACCAGCGTCATCAAGTATGGCACGTTCACGTCTCCGATCACACCCCTCCCATCGGGATACCATATCTTGCCTTCTTCGACCGCCCATCGCCAGCGCTTGTCTGCGTCAGCCGGCACGTGCGGAAATAAAGGTGGACGCGCACCAGATATCGCACCAGTTCCTTGTCGCTCGGCATCGCGCCCTTCCAATCGCCCTCGCAAAAGATGCGCAGCGAATCGAGCGCGTACGGGCCCACACCCGGGTACCGCACGTAGGACGTCCAAGACCGATCCAGGGCCTGCTGGTCCTCTATGAAGCGCGCCGACACCTCCCTGAGCCAGCGCGCGCGTTTGTTGTAGAGCCCCAGCGGTCTCAGCAGTTGCACGAGCGCGTCCTGCGGGGCTGTGCGTCCGTCAGCGCGATGGCTCGCAAATGCGATCGGTGCGACGCACCATGCACGAGATCGCGAGGCGTCGGCCAGCGCGACATGATCTTGCAAAAGACGGGTATGGCGGCCTTGCCGGTGGTCACGTTGAGCAGTCGGACGGCGACGAGCACCTTCCACGGGTCGTCGCGGACGCTTTCTGTCGGGCGGGGTCTATACTTGGCGTAGCATACGAAACGACACGGCTTTACCTTGCACGAGTATCGGCTTGAGCCGTCTCAGCATGACCACGAGGTCGTCGGACAACCCGGGGTCGTGCGCCGGGACGTCGGGCGGTGGGTACTCGAAATCGGAAGAGGGGATGTACACTGGGATCGTGAGCACCGGGGAGCTCGAGCGCGCCGTGAAATACTTGGACGTGTTGCGGGTCGGTCTAGGACTCGGGCTGGCAATCCCCTCGCGGCTCGGTGGCGGGGTGGGGTAGTACGAGGGTCCCGTGTCGGGAGTCGTCGTCGACGTGCCAGTGCGCTTCCTGCCAACGGCTCGGGTATCCGCCGCGTCTAGCACGCGCGCGCGTGCAGGTCCGAGACCCACGCGCGATCGCGTCCGGCACGGAGAAACGCTGTGCTGCCGCTTGCGCGCGCGTGTCGACGGGAGGGTCGCGGGAGGGGAGAGAGGTGGGTTCGGGTCTGGGCTGTGCGGGACGCCAGGATCGACGTCGAGTCGGTGCCTGTCTGTCGGTGTGACGGGGAGACGCATCTGAATCCCGTCAGTGGTGGCGGTACAAAAGGAGAGCAGTCGTCGGACTCGGACGGCTTTTTTGACAGGCACCGCCAATCATGATGGTGATGCGGCGGCGCATCCGTTTTTTTGATGCACACGGCCACTGACAGGACACACACTCGCGGGACTCACCCCTGTCGAGTTGGCAGGGGGTGATGCCACCCACCACAGGTCGGTGGAGGCGGAGGAACTGGTCTATTGATTCACATCGACAACGACGACAGGAGTCCTTTCCACACGACTCGCTATACTTGGACAGGAACAACTCGTCGGTCGGCACTGCACGCGCATTGCGATTAGTTTCTTTCGTCCGACTGTGGTGGCAACGACTTGCTAAAAGGGACGGCGTCGTCTTTGCTCCACAGGTCAAAGACTTACATCACCTCTTTGATGGTCAAGGCGTCCGGGGCGGGAAGCAACATCTCTGGAGAATTGGCTGAGTAGAAATGTAGGCAGACTGGCTAGACCATCTATACTGAACACTTGAATAAGTTGTCCATAGAATTTATCGAGTTTGGTTGTCCGCAACTGTGCTCACTTGAACATCGATTAATCTTGCTTACGTCATCTGAGCAAAAGTTATCCTTTTCCTCATCCCTTTGCCTTCCTCTCCTACTCATCACTAAATGGGTCGGCTACGACGCTCTCGAACCCATAAATCACAGCGCGATATACACCGGGCCTTCAGCACGAGGTCATGTACTCAAAGCACTTGCCTAAAGCTATGAATAACCTGTCGCCCGCCAGGCTCGAACAAAAGATCTTCATCAGATACAACAAGTGAGTTGTTCACCCCAAATGCCCAGCGCCGTCCCCTCGCTCGCTCCTTAGGCTGTTCAGCGCGTTAGCAAGGGCCTCATTCTCAGATGAATTGGGCCGTCATCCAGTGATGACGGCGGTTGTGCCATGTATTTGACTAGCGGGGTGACTACCCCTTTCTCTTTCTCTTTCCCCTTTCTCTTTCCCCTTCCCCTGTACCCACCCCTTCTCATCGTGTTGGGAGAACCGCGTTGCACTGGAAGCAACAGCCGCTCGATTTCGATAAGCCGGGTCTGACCCAACATCATTGCGTCGAGTGTGCAAAGTACGTGTTTCCCGTTCCTTACTCCTTTAATGACGCTACCCCGTTTATCGTTGCACACGACGCTTGTCAGGTACTATGAAACGGACACTGTGTTACGCTCACACTAGAAGAACGAAGTACACAAGAAGCGTTGTCATGCGCTCAAGGAGCCTGCATACACCATCGAGGAGTCTGAGCGTGCCGCTAGGCTGGGTAGGGAAGGCAAGCGTTTTTCGATGAGCATGTGGATGACCGGCACCGCCTCAACTGCAGCAGTGGTCACCGCAGCCCCAGCGTACGTATCCGAGTCGTCACATTTCAAATTGTGGCACGATCTATGTCGTACGACTCGTGTATTACTCGCTCGCCATGGTCCGCTTCCATTTCCATTGTTCCATTATTCCTGGTGATGTGTGATGGTCGGGCTCGGAGGACATGCTGGGAGAAAGAAAGGATCATTGCGTCCACCCTAGCCTTTACACACATGGGCATGCTAGAGGGTGCAAGACATTCTTAGATTACAAGTACATTATCATTTCCATACCAGTAAACCGTAACAAAGCATGCTATTACCAATTACACTCCCTGCAAGTCAGCATGCATAAATTATAAAGGGAATCCCAATCTGCCATGCCCCAATAATGATGAAATGCAAGTAGTCCCAGCTGGAAATGGAATAATTATCCGCCGTGAATAGAAGTGATTCGTTCCACTCTCACCCTCTGTCTGTTGTCGTCCAATTGATTATCTGGGGGAGCTGTCAAATAAATGTGTACTGTACCACTGTAATTTCCTGTCACAAGCATCATGGGGTCATCTGTTGCATAATTCCAGCCAGTGCATGTCAGATCTCCAACCCTGGAAATGTTCTGAGGTCATATGCAATGGAGGAGAGCCGCAGTTTCTCTGTCCCAGATGTGGACATCACCCACTGAAAAACAGAGTGATGAGTAACCATGACAAGTGAGCAACAAGGAATGAACCAGGCTCCTTCAGACTGTTGCCCGACCCATCCTCAGCTCTACTCTCCTACCCGAGACTTCGAGTGTAACACTCGAAGTCTCGGGTAGGAAAGAGCCTGGGAATGAATACCCTTTCCCGGTACAAAGAACAACTGGTCATCTTTGCCGCCGAAATGACACGACCCTGCAATGTCAACGGGACCCCCTTGAACGTAAACTTGAACATGTGCTTTAAATTCAGTCGAGATGTCTGCACGTATTCAACGCAATCCCTATCTCGTACAATTTCAAGCTTCCATAATTGAGGAGCTGCCTGAGATGAAACGCAGTTACTGCGCATTTTCATCTACCCGGCAAAGACTCACTTTTTCAGGGGATATTAGGACAGTTGCCGTTTTCCTCGCCATCGCGATATCGCGGACATCGTTTGCGAATGGGGTTTGGCTATCGGAATATTAAACTCAAATGATGAATGAGTATAGGCGAGATCATCCACCTTTCCCTTTTCCTAGATTGCATATTATACACTGGAAAGCTCCACAATCAATCATAGATATTCTGATACATTACAGCCGTTTTCATTATTCTGCGGAACTCGACTTGGTGAAAGTCGCGCCTCGGTCATTGCCGGGATAGGACCCCGGATTTGTTGCCAGCGTCAACCCACGCCCTTGCCCTAACCAGCTTTACTACACCACACTCACCATGCCTCTGCACGTCGTGTCGACTGGTACAAAAC
>JBBPTU010001018.1:0-15478 GCA_038094295.1 Tylopilus aff. beelii | reverse complement strand
GATCTGCGACCGCGCTCTTTGGTCCCAGCAAAACCTCTGGCTTCGCGGCAGTTGCCTTGCCCGCGGAAAGAGCTACCGGTCAATACACCATGACGCTCGCGCTATTGAATCTCGTCCAGCAGCTTTTACAAGAAGCCTTCATCTCCGTGCTGACTATTCCGCCAGACAACCAGCGTTTACGACAAGTTAAGGAGGAGGTTCTCCTGCGAGCTGCGAACTTTGTCCATGGCGAAGTTTGGGTGGAGCACTTGGGTTGGAAATATGCTCAGCTGGGGGATCGTTTCGAGATTGGCAGACGAATATCATCTTTCTACGCCAATATACTTTTCCAATCACCTCCCACCGTCAGCAGCCGACCATTCCCTACCTTGAGCCTGGCCGTTGTCGACACGTTCCTTCACAAAGCGACCACTTCTACGATCAATCCCCTCGTATCGGCAATCGCGGCAAGTCCCAACATCCTTGGATCGCTTTACAATACCAGGAGGTTTGGAGACGTCCGCCGTCTGATATACCTGCTCGAGTCGCACCTTCAGCTTGCGCGCTTGGTGCTCAACTACAAGCAGATAATCCACAACAATAACAAGCCGTCCTTGCTCGAACAGGCGCTCTGCGCAAAAGTGGCTGGAGGTGCAGGTTTCTCCGACTCTACGAGAGCTCGTGTAGATCCCGTGGACGTACTCGCTAGGTTTGTGAAGGAGAGGGACGTGGGTACCGTGGTTCCTTTGGAGGCCATGCGCGTCCTTCACGCCTTATGCGCTTCACTCTCGTTAGCAGTTCCTTCACCGCCGACGATCATCGGACATCTTTCCAACCCTGAGGCGACGGTTACTTCACTAGTTCGCATACTGGAGCACCCGTACGAAGAGTTCTCTCTTCGAAGCGCCGTATGGAGTTTTATTTCCCTCGCCGTAGACAAGGAACCCGCCCTTTCCAAACTCCTTGTTACGGGTGAGTTCATCATTCCGAGCCCCCAAGGGAAGGGGAAAGAGAAGGAAAAGGAGGGCGCTGACGATAAGAAGAAGTCGAAGAGTGCGTTAGAGATTGCGACGGAGACTCTTGGCCATTGGAAAGATATTTGGGAAGCCAATCCCCCTCTCCTTGCATCCGTTCTCTATTTCATCCACGTCGTATGGCAGCACGGTCTCGAACATCAGTCTGTCATCGAAAGTGCTCGTCAAAACAAGGCTTTTTGGAGTCACATTGCCGCAATTGCTCGAGAAGAAATCGGACCGGATCCAGACTATACCGTGGAATCGTTTGTCACCACCGATGGCGAACGGCGGTCCAACCTTCATGAAGCAGTGTCCGTCCAGGCCTACCGTGGCATGGTCAAGTCGTATGCCGTCCGCATCATCGGTCAAGACATATTCCTCCAACCGGCCCCGAAAAATGCCACTGGGCCACTTCCAAGACCACTCAGCTACACCCAGTTCATCCCCTCTTTCAAGGGCGACGATCAGCTCAACGAGCTCATCCTTGAAGGCGCTTCCAGCAGCTACGACCCTAGGTTATACGACAAACTTTCTGGAAAACTCGGCCGAAACTTCCCTGACCTCTCGCTCGAACAACTACAGTCGCAAGAACCAGTTTCGCAGCGCGAGTTTGGCGACGAATTTACGTTCTCGCCAAAGTTGTTGAGGAGCAGGCTGCAACAGTGCGCCGTCGATGAGGAAGAAGTCGAGTCGATCGAGAAGCAAGTACTATCTATCAATCTCAACCTTTCTTTGGCGCACTCGCAGACGGCCATGGCTGAGGCCTGGCAGTTTTTGTTGAAACAGATACTACCCTTCATTCGTGTCGAACAGGGAACCAGGCCAAGTTTGCTGGCATTAGCTTCGACTATTTCCGCTGCTGTCGCTCAAGAGAAGAGAGAAGGAGATATGATGGCGACCATCCATGGGGTGCGACTCGGTCTCTTGCTCTCGGTTCTCGAAGTCGCATGGTTCTCTACTGCGGATACGAACGCCGAGGTCGACTCGTTCATGGCGCTCGTCACCAACGTTCATGAGTTATTGCAAAACGAGGCTCAACCCCCTTCCTCGTCGTTCCTTGGCAAAGTGTCGGCTCCATTCCACAGGACGCTCCTGCAGATACTGTACTTTTGCGTTCGGCAATGCCGAAATCTGGCAACTCGAGCCAAGGTTGTCAACGCCGCCAAGCGCCTGAAAATTACGGCACTCGTGGAGACCACCTCGAATCTCGCTGTCGACGCCCTTCGCCTCACGTTCGACTCAGCACGCACGCGTCTGGATCTGGACCTCGACCGCGACATGGAACTCCTCGTCGCGGTGTTCGAGCAATGTACCCGTCCAGACGTGAGCGTGTCGTCGCTACCTTGGTTGACGCGGTGCCAAGAAACGGACGTGATCAAGTCGAGTCTCGAGTTGCTGGTTCGTGCGGACATGGCTGGAATCTCTGACCTGCCGCTACTCCGAGCCCGGCGAATGCCGTTATACGCACCACACGTCTTCCTGTTCCACATGGCCCTCGTCAGCATTCCGTCCGGAGCGGAGAGGTTTGCGAGCGAAGGGGTGATCGCGGCGTACAGTAACAACAGCATCAGCGCGGGCATCAGCGATGGTCTGATCGATGTTGCGTTGCCTGAACTGCCGGGAGAGCGCAGCCCCGCGCATAGAGCGTATTGCTATATGCTCTCGATCGTGGCCGGGGTCGTTTATTCCTTGGGGAGCCAACACCGTTTCTTTAGCGCAGATGCCTGTGGCATGATCCAACTCTACGGGAAACAGATCGCGCGCGCGCTGTCCTGGAGTGTCGGTGATCCCATTACGCTGCCCTTGCTGGAGGAAATGGAGCAAACTGTCACTCTGTTCCATGCCGTTGCTGAGAGCGTTGCCCCGACCACCGCGAACCCCAATCCGGTCGTGACGAAAGTGCTCCGCGTATTTTCTACTCGCGCGCTGATCTTTCTCCAGCAACTGAACTACGCGCTGACGCATCCGAACCACCTTGCTAGGCTCTTGGAACCCGTCACTCCCGAGGAACGGGCGGCGATAGAGAAAGAGCCGATGGACTCGTCTTTGACCCAATTGGAGATGCTGGACTTACGGAAACACCCTCTTACGGCACGGCTGGTCCACATGATGTTCAGGCTGTGTAGTTCGATCGTTTCGACGCTCGTCAGTATCAGTCGGGCGCATGATGTGCTCCTCAAGGATCAGGAGGAGTGGCCTCTACACGAGGCGCTCATCGTCCCCGTACGTCGTATCCGATCCTGTGCGTTGAAATTATTTACCAAGTCTTCTTAGCATTCCAAGGTTGTCCTTGGAGAGCCGACGTCCCTCGGGACGCTGCTAGAGCTGGCAAATTGCACCCTCGACGTCCTGCGCAACCTCGTCAACCGTCCCGCCGGTCAAGCGCTCCTTCCCTCTACCTCCACGAAAGACGTACCGCTCGCCGTGAGCCAAGCCACGCTCACCGCCAGACGGACTCTGGAAGCACTCCTCATCTACGCGGTAACGCAGCTCGCGATGTGGCTCTCCAAACCCGACTTTGACCCCGCGGCGACCGAGGGGGAAGCAGAAGAACACAATCTCGGTCAAAGCGCGCAGCTCGACGCGGGAAAAGGGAGGGCACCGAGAGCGTTGGCGGAGCGGTTACGGAGGGGTATGACGGGGGAAATGACGGCGGATCTACAGGCGCTGCTGACGCGCGCGCGGCCTGTGTTGGCGAAGAGCGAAGAAGTGTCGGGCGTGAGCTCGCAGGACGGGGCCAAGGACCTGACGCAGGTCTTGGGGCGGTTTTTGACGGAGCGGATCGTCGTACCAGCGTGATGTCCATGCGTTTTCTCAGTAGATTATCGAAAAAGTACTTACTGCAGCCGTTCCTGATAAATATGCATAAACAACTACACTCTTTAGCCGAGAATCCAATCCAATATGAAGCATCCGATGGAGCTCCTCGAGTACACTTGATCGAGGATTCAGGAAAACGCTACCCGCTGACCCGGAAGTCTTGCGCCAGACTAACCTAGCACGCAGGAGGCTTCTACAATTTATTCGGTGCCCTATCATGATGTCTTCGTCATCCTCATTGACACCATATCCCTTTTATGCTCCGAGTCTGCTGAACTGTTCTGCGGGCGATACCTGGAACGGTAGTCAAAGAACACGATGATACGGTCAAATAGGATCTGGTCGTTAAAATGATATATACATTACCATACCCATGGGTTTTCTGTATTGGGAGCTAGGAATCTGATCGTCCGCAACGTCCGCTGTGTGACCCCAGCTGCACATCTATGCTACGCAAGCCACTCCCAGAGTCGGATACCGGCTTATTCATTTACTATCTTTATTATACACATAGCTCATTCCTCCCTACAGTCATTCGGTGATGTCTTCTCAGGCACTTCGTGCTGGCCTCCATCCGGCTTCGAGCCATTCAACTTTACGCAGAGCGAGGGCTAAGCCCCTGACAGTCGAGCAGGCGTGATGAGTCAGAATTCGTCCCGTCCAGCGCCAGACCCAAGGGCATTATAGTGGATGTAGATTTCGAGATGACTGGACGGCGACCTTGCTAGTACTTCGCTTTAATTTCAAGCACGACCGTCATGATAAGGGTCCATTCTCTTAGACTATATCGAGGCTCAGATCTATTAAGAGGATAGGCAATAGAAAGGACGCCACGCTTTACGGTGCTGTCATTGGATGGCACGACACAAAACGAACTGCTGGCACGATTTGGATTCTCTTCTGTGATAAAAGAACAAATGATGAATCCATCGGAGGCATTACGCACTGTGAATCATCGCTAACGAGCAATACATTGAAACATTGACGTACCAGCTTAGGGGTAGTCGGAATCTGGATGCCGTTGTCGGTATATATTTACCGCGACAACAAATATATCTGGCTTTGAGGGTTTCGGTGAGGAGACGATCACGGTGTCCATCATGATGATGTTGTGCGACTCGGGCTGCGATTAGCGTGATCTTTCATAAAGGTAAGCAGGGTAAATATGTACAAATATTCTACTACAACCAAACTTGAGGACGCCCTCCGAAGTGACTTCCGTTCAACTTCTTAGATCTACGCTCCTACCTAGCCCTGCGTTCAATATAGGTATTTGTTGGTCAAAAATATAGCAAAACAGAATGTCCATTATCTCATCCACAGATTTTGTGAGAACTTGAAGCAACCGAATAATTTCTTCCATCCGAATTGGTCCCAGCGTAGGTCCCCAGGTATTGTCGTGATGCAGCGAACGCTTATGTGAAAGCGTCTCGGTCTACTCCACCCCTACCCCTAGACATCACCTTTCTCGTCCAGCAGCACGCAACCTGCCGCAATTCGTGATCTTACCGAGCGGCACAAAGCATCGCATTGGCCCTCCGCGGAGAGATCACTATACATACGAGTACTATGGGCGATTTTGGCGGTCGAACGGTTTCGTCTCCTATATCTCGCCTTCCATCCGAACTTCTTGAATCTATATTTATTCATCGCGCCCTCGACCATCACAGTAACGAGTTTACCAAGCAGGATGTGCCTAGTTGGATCAACGTATCGTACGTTTGCCGTGATTGGCGCAGCGTGGCTCTTGGTTGTCCAACCCTTTGGAGTTACCATTTCGTGGTCTCTCTCCGTTGGACGGAAGAATTATTGGCTAGGTCAGGACGAGTACCGTTGAAAGTGCGTCTATGGTTCCCAGGCGTGAATTCCGATTCCTGGTGGTTAGATCCTGTCCAAAAGTTAATGGATAACGCAAACTGTTTTGAAGAGCTTCATCTTTACCTTGTGGACTCTGGCACCTATCAGATACTTTCTATGCTCTCCTCTAGCGCTCCTCTCTTACAGAAGCTGGTCCTTGTGGCGTCGACATTGGGCATTCCTTTTGAACAGTCCTGTCTCCTCTTTAATGGGGATACTCCAGCCCTTCGTTCCCTCGAACTCGCAGACTGTCCGGTGCTATGGTATTCATTCAAGCTTGGTTCCTTGACATCTCTCAAGTTATTTCACCTTCCTACTCGGGTTCAACAAAATACGGCGGAGTTCTTGGCTACGTTGAGTTGCATGCAACACCTTACAACAATGCATCTCCATAATTCCCTTGCTAGCGCTGTCAGCTTTCTCGGTAGCACGGCATTCCGTGCATTCCAGAAATTCAGCATACCCCATCTGACTTCTGTCTCGATCTATGCACCACTCTCAACAGTCATCGCGTTTCTATCGTGCGTCAATTTTCATTTGAGCGCGCTCGTTGAGCTTGTATGCAATCGTGAAGATGTTTCTTCCCTTCATGACTTTACCTTGCTGTCTTCAGCTCTTGCACCAAGATTTTACATTTCCGAAGATCAGGAACCCTCACGCCCCACAATCCACTCACTCTTCTTCGATTCATCTGGGATGGGGCAAGCGACACTGCTATTTGGGGCGTTGGAAAGTGATTGTCATGCTTTTGATTCCGGAATGGAGCGAGGATATTTGTCGTGCCGCGACCTCGCTCTCAGGCTCACTATCTCTTCTGGTGAACCAATGGTGCCAATTGAAGACCAAGTCATATGGAACACGTGTTGCTGCATCTGCTTGATGAATGTTCAAACCGTTTATTTCATCAATCCTCCGTTCGCATCCGGATTTTGGAGGAAGATACTGGGACATCTCCCCAGTTTACGATGTATCAAACTGAGACGTGGCAGAATGCCAGATCTGGCTTCGATACTCTCTGTCATCAATCCCCCCGAGGTCGTCAATCAAGCTGATGATCATAATCAAGATAACATATTAGTACCATATCTGGAGGAGCTGGAACTCTCCTGGATCGACTTTTCCCCTGAAGGCGACTCGGACTTGCCAAACACCGCCATCACCGAGCGCTCCCTCTTTGATGCACTCATGACCCGTTGTATGCCCCAAGGTCGACTCAATATGACTCGGTGCGCGACAATTGGATCTGGTAGATTTGACCTGCTTCGCTCTTGGGACGGCCTCATCGACATCCGTACTGTCCCCGAGCCCATTTGGGAAGAGGATAGTTCCGAGGACGATTGGTGGGAGCACTCTGAAGGCTCTGGGGACTATTCAGAGGACGACGTGGAAGAGGGAGATTCGGAAAGTTACTCGGGAGACGAACCAGAGGATGAACTAGAGGATGCCTCGGAGGATGACTCGGTGGGTGACTCAGTGGATGACCTAGAAGACGACGTGGAAGAGGGAGATTCGGAGAGTAGCTTGGAAGACGAACCAGGGGATGAACCAGAGGATGCTTCAGATGATGACCTGAGGGATGACCTGGAGGATGGACTGGGGGGATATTCTGGAGGTCCACTTGAGGAAGAAGAAAATTCTGAGGATGATCCGGAGTACGAAGCAGAGGAAGATTCTAGAAGTGACCCGGAGGATGAACCAGATGAGAATTCGGAGCTAGACGATGAACCCGAAGAAGATTTGGGACCGGAGGATTCAGATGGTCCAGACGACAACTCAGACGGTTATCCAGAGGACGATTGGGAGGAATCCTGGGGGAGTGATGACTATTGATCTATGTTGGTGTCGGAACCAACATCGAGCTCTTGTAGTAAGTACGTATGTGGGATATGAAGTTACTTGGCTCCACTTCTGCTATGGAAACTAGAACATCGATGTCGCAGAGTCTAAGAATATCATATTCCATGAGGCTGGATGCTTGCCACTGCATCGCGTCTGTCAACGCGATGGTTGATATATCGATACCCCGAAGGATCTTACTAGTATCCTCGAGGTGTCCCAATATCTCCTTCCAAATAGCTGACGAGGATGGGGATCAATGACGTGGACGCTCCGAACGTTGGACAACGGCACGGAGCTACATATATCTTCGACGGTGTCCACCAGGCCCGAGTGAGAAACTGAGTTAAAGACGATTTCGAGGGGGACGTTGCAATCCCAGTCCCAGCTTGCGGGCGAAGAGAACACGGAAGATTCGCTATCGCGTTCCGAGGTTGCGATAAACGCGAACTTGAACGGCCCGTTCCCAAAGAACGAGATGGCCAACGAGCGAATGATCTGGCTAGACAACGCTTGGTCCTCGGACGTGGCAAATCTCGGTGCGAGAAGTGAAAGTAGCCCGGAGTAGTCTTCTGGTTCAGGAACGGCGATGAAATCAATGAATACCGGTGATTCAGAGTCAGAGTCAGAACTATCGGAACCATCTTCTCTGTTAGAAAGATCTAGTCTGACCTGTGTTTTTGAGGGGATATTGACCAAAGAGATAAATTCGACGACTGTTGAAAGCGGACCGACGATCAAAAGGTGGGAAAGACAAGGCAGACCGACTTTTTGGAAGTATCGCTGTTTTCTTGAATGTATCCGAGGAACGTCAGCGGCGGTCAGGAGCATGTTATCGAGATATAGATATCTGAGGACTCGAGAACAAGTCAATGAAGCTAGGAAACCCTTTGCATCTTGTGACGTCGGACCAGTCCAACTCAGATTGAGAGTTATTATGGAGGATAGCGTGGGTGAATCAAGTGGTATCGAACACGATGAGAGTTCCAGAGTACGGAGGGCTGGAGCGTTGTCACTAAACAGTCTGCATGGAACTGATGACATATGCCGTTTCGAAATTTTCAGGTATTCCAGGCGAGGAGCAGGACAATGGAATTCAGAAATTTGGAAAGGATCCCCGTGGGTTGGATACGGAATCTCAATCTGCAGCTCTTGAATGCGCTCGATATGACACATTACTTGTTTCAACATGCACATCACCCGGATGCCGTCAGGGCGACATAATTTGACCCGAACCTTTAATGGTTCCCGCTTCGATCTATCCAATGATACCTCCACCCATTGTGGTGATTTGAAAAAAACGTAGCTCCAAAGAGGGGCGAAGTTGATAGCAATGTACGCCAACGACGGCTAACGTGCGATACGTTCACACAGCTTGGAGTGGTCGGAATCTGAGTGCCGTCATCGGTATAGCCAGCGGCACAATCGATGAATATGGCTTCGAGAATTTCGGTAGGGAGATAGTCAAAGAAGGGATTCCTTCCGAGTGCCTGGATTGAATGACGCTGGTTCAGCATGATTTTCCAGCAGTTCGATCTCATCTACGGGTGGGCCGGTGTCTGTCTGAAGAACTTCTCCTTGGAACGATGTTGAATAAAAGCGAGTAAGGTAAACGTGCACAAACGTTCTGCAACTGGTGGGCTACAAGTCGTGGCCTGAGAGTATATGGCTCGCAAAAAGTCTAAAAATTGTGATGTGGCTTGCTGTAGGCAGAACAGAGAAAGAAAAGGGGAGGGAAACGAATGAAAACAGCCAGCGGTGAGACGATGACGCAGGTTACAAAAGGGGGTGCGCAAGTAGGGTAAACCTGTACAAACGTTCTGCTACAACGATAAACCAGCTTGAATTCAAGCTCTTTGCTTCTTTGACCTAAAATCTAACCATCTCATTCGACGAGCCTTCTTGAATACGCTTGATTGAGAAGGTCGTTGAGTAATTCTACTTCGTCGATTGTCTTCTTTGGCATCTTTTTTAGCACAATGCTCAACAGCGTGCCACTGGCGACGATATACACCCGCTGATCCGGGAGTTTGGCATCAAACAAGTTGGCTCGAACGCTTTTCGTTGTCTCCTCAATGAACTGCTCGCGTGCTGCCTTGTACAGCTTGTTGCGACGACTCGCGTCGTCGTCGTCCTCGCTGGCGTATCCCTTCTCTATCATAATGTTCCGAATGTGCTGATCGGCTTTCGAGCGGACGATATACGTGGGGACGTTGAACCGTCTGGCGTTGGTGAGGATGGCGATGTCCGTCATCGTGAAGCGGTTGTCGAAAAGCACGATAATACAATCGAAGACGTAAAGAATCTGGTCATTGAAGTATTGCCAGTCGCGACACTTGAGGGTTCCCGCACCAGGGATATCGTACCACACGAACGGGTTTTCGGGATTGGGATCTGGATACCTGGCCATTTCCAGTGTCTGCTCCGTGACCCCAACAGCTGCAGCACCCGGGTCTAGGCTATGTAACCCACGGAATGCGTTGACAAGGGAGGATTTACCACTCCCCGAGATGCCGGCGACCGCAAAATGGAAGGCATTTTTCTGGTACTGGATGCGCTGTTTAGCAGCAGCTAGGTCTTCGGGAGATGGAACGACGACCGGCTGGATACCCTCCTTCAATTGCCTTTCAGCCTCCTCCCTTGCCTCCACCGCCTTCCGAGTTTCTTCTGCGGCGGTCCGGGCTACCTCCTCGGCTAGAACCCTAGCTGTATCGGCCTCGCGACGCCGTTCATCTGCAGCCTTTTGTGCCTTTGCTGCGTCTTCTTTTGCAGTGGCCGTTGCTCTCTCCGCCTCTTCACGCACCCTTCGTGCGTGTTCACGTTGTTCCTGAGCTTCGTGCGCAAGTTTCGCAGCCTCTTCCCGAGCTGCGTTGGCAGCTGCCTCGGCGAGTCCTTGGGCATGCCTCGCAGCGATCACAGCCTCCTCGACTTGCGCTCTCATCCGTGCTAGCTCCTCCACGACTCGCACAGCACTCCTCTTGGCCACTTCCTGTTGCGCGCGCGCTGCCTCGCGGTCTCTTTCCGCTTGCCGTTGGACTTTTTCAGCAGTCTCTCGAGCCTCTCTGGCCGACTCTTCGGCTCGTTTCTGTACTCGTTCAGCTTGATGGACATATTGGATAGCTAGATGGGTTGGATTGTCTCTGTTCGGGCGACGGAAGAGGGATACGGCTGTGGTCACCATGCCAATAATGGGTAGGACGTTACCCATGATTCGAAAGCGTCGTTTAGTGGCGATGTGGAGAAATACCAGACGTATCAGCAATTAATGGGTTGTGGTCGGTGGTATTGGAGATGAAAGCGGGGACGAATCGATAGTTTATAATGTTCGCTATGAAACCCTGAACCCAAGAAGTCCTGCAGTTTGGTATATGAACCTCCAAATTCGTGCATAAGAAGGTGATGATCGGAACCGTCCCGCCTTGAGCTGGCAGCGAGGCCATACATGATTGCGGGTACATGGGGAAGGCGACGCCCTGTCATTTCCGTCTCCCTGTGATGACTGCTTGAATATCTTGCAATTGAATACTTAGCTTATCAAAATCCTTGGGAACTGATCGATCGATTCGTCCTACGCTTCAAGCAATGCCCGAGAC
This sequence comes from Tylopilus aff. beelii, assembly GCA_038094295.1. NCBI lineage: Eukaryota > Fungi > Basidiomycota > Agaricomycetes > Boletales > Boletaceae > Tylopilus > Tylopilus aff. beelii. The sequence goes on along the minus strand of JBBPTU010001018.1, from coordinate 4,377 downwards.
TCCCAACTTGAAGATGCCTATGCGACGCTTATCGCCTTTTCTGGTGGACGCAGATCTGGGAGGTGATTGTGCCTTTGCTACTTCTAGCTCATCGCGGTCCCATCTTCGCGTATCGCTCCATCGATCACGATCACAGCACATTCGAACCTGAGGGAACCCATGCCAGCGGAAACGTTGAAGGGACAGGACCCTGTACGGAACATTCGACCCTGCTGAAATGTCTTGATCGTTTGAGGTTAATTAGAATTTGTAGAATTGCATCTTCATGATTCACATCGATAACGATTTCGGCATCGACACCCCCATACGTCAACGACCTCCGGATTATCTGTCGACCGTACTCACCCTGCAGCGATCTCTCCTCTGTCGTTCCGACGGGAGCTTATTTGTGAGCCGGTTGACCCGATGTTGCATTCAAGAGAAGCGATCAAGAGCCCGGGTCCCTTGTTCACTCTCACGACGGCGGGCTCCCCGGTGGCGGTTTCACCCTTACTCTGCTGACCTTGATTGGGCCAGCGAGCGGGCGAGGCACAGATCTACAGCATGTCACATGTCATCCGCGGACAGATCCTGCAAGTTGCGGCGCGTATATTGTATACCCGATCGCGAAGTGTGGCGCCACTCCGTGCTGTTTGTGGAAGTGGCGAGGATGGGATTCGGCGGGGGTTTGGAGAATGGAGCGCGGAGGCAATAGACAACACCGTGATCGCGCCGGAGTGGAGTTGTCGAAGCCAAGAATGCAAAGCACAGGGGGCACTCCACCGTCCACATGCTCGTTCGGTGCCAGGTGGCGCCATGTCAACGAAGACATGATGCTTTGGCTTTTCTGCTAACATCTTACAGTTCTACATAATTTGATCGATAGCTATTTACAACGAAACGTATGAAGCAGACAAGACGTCACTTACAACGTACCAACGCACTATAATCACTTGTCGTGGGCCAAACAAACAGGTCAACGATAACAAGAACGGTCGACTAGATCAAAATGCATCTCCATGAATCAGTACACCGGATCCTGTTGTATCAATTCCGACGCTTTCGCAGAGCGTGCTTTGATCGAACACTTGAAAGACTTGGGGTGACTAGAGCTCGATCAATCCTCCACTCGACGTGTAAACAACTACGTTCCCTCACCAGATGGTACCAGGTGATGAATCGACCTCTGGCATGACTTCAACACCGTTCTCAATCACCTTGGACACGTCGAAGACCGCCAGCGACATTGCCACAGAAATCCACACAGAGGCATCAGCCAAATGGATACCTATGAAATCGAGTCAGCTTCGAAATAGACTTCGCGTCTGAGCATTGGCTAACCTGGGCAAAGACTAATCAAGACAATCAGTCATCTGAAGAACCGAGTGGAAATAAAAAGTCACCGTCTTCCGAAACCGAAACAGATAGTACGAGGATCCATTTCGGGCTCCTTTCCATCCCTCACGAGGAATCGTTCGGGTTTGAATTCGTTCGGTTCAGGGTAGGTCTGCGGATTGTAGAGCATGTACCTACAGTGAAAGTGACCATCGGCATGTTACGAATCAGAAGAACTCTAGAGCACGGACCAAACATTGGGTATCACTTGAGCGCCTTTGGGGATGTAATAACCATCATGGACATCGTCCTCGGACACCCGATGAGGAAAGGCTATTCTGATGTCAGCGGACTGGGGACATATTCTCGCTCGACGCACGAACCGAGAGGTGACACGACATTCCAACGAAGAACTTCTTTAGTAACAGCTTCCACATAGGGAAGGGAATCACGGTCAGCGAAGTTCGGAAGACGATCTGGGCCAACAACAGCGTCAATTTCAGCTTGTGCTTTCTTTTGCACTTCAGGGAAGAGTGTCAGAGCCAGGAACAGAGAGTAGATAGTCGAGACGGTCTAATGGCCCTTCGGCTCAGTCACGGGCCGCGTGAAGAGTTCATCATCCACGTACAGTATCTGCACCACCTACACACGGATTCAGTCGACCATCAGCTAGGAGGTGATCCCGACATACCACCATACAATGAAGCGGAAGCCCATTTGACGTTATGTTCCTCCTCTTCAGACAAGTTCCTGCCATCCAGTAAATTTGAAACGAAAGACTCAGGGGCGGTACCCGCCGCCTAAGGGGCTTCATTTCAGTTGGTATCCTACCATGGCAGTTGAACTTACCATTTGGTCCTTGACGAATTGGTAAGGTTTCTCGACCACGTCATTGAGCGTTGCACGCCACTCTCTGGCCTTGATCTTAAATCCTGCGCCGGGGAACCAATCAGGAACATATGCCACTTTAAGCGAAGGGATGAGACACTTTGTGTATCAACGAAAAAGACGCCACATACAAGGAGGTATCATGTCGACCATGAAAGCACCAGTTGCTGTGGACAGGGAGAATTGTTCGATGCCCCTATCTGCAAGGTCAACGAAAGGGTCGTGGTGTTCCTTCACTTGATAGCCATAGGAGATACGCAAGATGATCGCGCCGGCCGTGTGGCGAACATGTTGTGCAAGCTCTGCAGGATTGGCGAGCACGCGCTGGAGGAAACGGTGGGTCTCTAGTTCCTCGATGGGATGATAAGTCTCCATAGTTGCTCGACTGCCGATTACGCGCGCAAGATTCTTGCGGTATTCACGGAAGCGATCTCCATAGGGAAGGAGAGCAAGGCCGTCCTTCCAGCCAACAAGTTCGCCGGCCATGGGGAATATGGGACGATCGGAGTAGGAGAAGCTCTTCTTGTCGAGCATCTCTATCGCGGTCTTGACGTTGTTCAGAATGATGATGTGACGGCCGAGTACCTCCACATGGGTGATGTCGCCTATAAGAGATAAGGTAAGCATTTAGCAAGAGAGACGGAACATACGCCTACCATATTTCTGACCCCACTGCGCAAACGTAAACCAGGGTTTGACAGAGGGCACGTCAGCAATGTTTCCGAGGAGGGGGAGACCCTTAGGGCCAGGTGGGAATGGAGCGGGTCGCTTCTTGGTTAGAATACGCTTGATGATGTAGAGGCTAGCACCTCCGACGAGACATAAGTCTAGTAATGTGATCCTGGTGAACATATCTCGGCGAGATACAGGAGAGATCAGAAAGGTGGGAAGATACGGATATCATGAGTGGCAGTCAAGCTCTCAAGGGTCCTATTGAGCTTTGGGAAAGCGGGGGTAACCAGTTCCACAACATCAAAAGTGTTACGTTATGTTCTATCGAGCGGTTCTTCTAAGGGGACTCCAGTCTCCTTCCATGTCTAGGGATACGATATTCTCCGCGAGAATCCTGAGCAGGCTAAGAGGGTGAATTACTGCGAGAAACCCTCAGAGGTAGAGGGAGGAGAACTGCTGGATGCACTGCTGCAGAGGTGGATATGAATGTAATTTCTAGCGCTCATCGGCCCGTGTTGTTTGCGGACGATAAGTGGCGAGGATGGGATTCGGTGGGTGTTTGGAGAATGGAGCGCGGGGGCAATAGACGACAGCGTGATCGCGCCGGAGCGGAGTTGTCGAAGCCAAGAACGCAAAGCACAGGGGTTCAAGGCACTCCACTGCTCACATGCTCGCCCGGTGCTAGGTGGCGCCATAGAAACACGGGAAGTTGTCTTGATTGCAAACTTATACACCGTATCTAAAAACACTTCCGTCGCGTAGAACACCGGTACTAGTAGGTTGGCCCGATGGCTCCATCATGGGTGATCCACGGATCCAGCAGGTGGGAATTCCGTGCTCGTTCTGTGCGGGTTGGCAGATATTCCCACCCAGAGTGAGGCTCGTAACGTTCCTGTGAGTTACTCATCCTGCCAAACTAATGACTCGACTAGATCCTTCCGCACAGACGCCTGTGCGCGCTAACGGTCCAACTCGAACAGCATGGACCACCGATTGAGATGATTCCATCAGTAAGTATTCAGTGTGTGGGATGTAAAACTCAGTGGAAACGATCGATCGTATACTATTCAATTTCAATTTTGATTCAGGTTGTGATACCCGCCCAATGAGCCACAACGAACTGGCGTTGTGTGTGGCGGTGGCGGTGTAAAGGTCATCAACTCTCCTTCGGCCGCGTGCCCGAAAAAGGTTCTTTCAATTGTGTGGACGCCGCATTCGTGTCCGTTCCCCAGTCCATACTTGCGCTCCTTGCGCTCCTTGCCAGCACTGCGATCCCATGTGTGGTCAAGCCCAGCCTCGATCATTAATCATTCTAGTTGATCGTAAGGCGTCCTGAATTTTTCCTGGAACGAGATTTCAAATTGCCACCTGCTGGCAGCGTTGATTAGGTCTGCAAAGTAAGTTGCGACGCCGTCTCCCACAATTTCTCACTCGAAAAAGTATTTTGTAGGATAACTTGGTTAACCGAGGCCATCGTTAACCAGGTAAATGCTGTATGTAACC
>JBBPTU010001017.1:0-15481 GCA_038094295.1 Tylopilus aff. beelii | reverse complement strand
CACGCCCTGGCGTCCCCTCCCCGTCGGGTCCTCGCAGAATACGTCCCAAGCGCCCAAAACCCCGCAGACCTACCATCTAGGGGACACTATCCCCCCACCGCGCTCTTGCTTCCTCGCGTCAGAATCCTGCCAGCCCTCACCAACCTCGTCTTCGACTCGGACGACCAACGAGCCGACACCCTCTGCGTCCAGCATAGACTTCGGCCAGATGGTCCCCCTCCCCGCTCCTAGCATGACAACGTGGGTTTCACCGTACCCCACGAACCTCACCCCAGCACCATCGGACTTGCGCCCGCTCTGCCCAGCCAAAGATCGCCTCGAGCGATGGCTCCCGCACCCCAACGCAACAGCAGCCCCATCCGCACAAGTCACCCCAGAGCTGGCGGAAAGAATCAAACAAGTAATGCTCAGAGGATGGACCGACAACACACGCGCTGCCTACGGCGCAGGACTCCTAGTATACCACGTATTCTGTGACACTCGCAGGATCCCAGAACTGGACAGAGCCCCTGCCAGCATGACGACCATATCAGCCTTCATATCAGTGCTCACCGGCTTGTACTCTGGAAAGGCAGTGCACAACTACGTCTACGCGGTACGGGCGTGGCATACACTATATGGTTTGCCCTGGACACTACATGAAGAACAAGTAAACACGATGCTAAAGGGCGCAGCCAGACTGGCTCCCGCTGCCGCCAGGCTCAGCAAGCGCAAACCGATCACCACGGACATGATCACCGCGATCCGCCATCAGCTCGACCTTGATAAACCTTTCGACATCGCCTTCTACGCGTGCCTCACCACATTATTCTTCACAGTTGCCAGGGTCATGGAATTCACCATCAAACACCTAGACGCTTTCAGTCCCCTCGAGCATGTCACCCAACTGACGTCCGTGACGACATAGACTGGAATGGACTACGCACCAAAGTATTCCACCTCCCACAGACCAAGGCCTCCCCCAACGGGGAAGACGTACAATGGGCCAGACAGGAAGGACCTACCGATCCCCTCCTAGCCTTCGACACCCACATCGCCCTCAACGATCCCCCGGCGAACGGCCCCTTGTTCGCTTACAAGAAAGGCACGGAGTACAAGCCAATGACCTGCCAAATGTTCATTGCGCAGCTCAGCAAGGCAGCGAAAGCCGCCGGATGCGAGCACGTCCAAGGACACAGCATCCGGATCGGCGCAACTGTTACGATACGCGTCCTGTCGTTCTCTTCTCCTTTGTTCGTCGAGTAACGAACAATAGACGTAAAGGATTACGAGCAAGGCTTGGTAAAGGAAGTCCAGTTCTGCAGGAGTCTCGCTTGAAGAACCTATCTTCACAGCGGATGAGATGAGAACGCAGGTAGATTGCGTAGATCAAACTAAGGTACAAGGCGCTATGGATGGGTATTTATACGTAAGTATTTGGGGATGGGGAAACGTAGTCATAACAAGAGATATGACTAATGGAGAGGTTAAAGCGTCCATGGGAATACCAAGACAATGACGTGAGACCTTTCTCACGTTCTTGGGAAGTACAGGTTAGGTAAGTGGGAGACGTCACATAGAGTCCGTATGGCGGTGTACAGGATGAAGTAAGCGAGAATATAGGTTGCGGCGAGGGCCCGCACGAAACATAGAATGAAGAAGAGAGAAACAGTCGAACCAACCATGGAGTTATTCCAAGATTCTTTCCTCCGTAGCGAAGTGGTCCTTGATGGCATCCCAAGGAAAGTCACCGCCGGGTAGCACTTCATCATCGACATACGCGACGATTCCTTGATAGAATCCGTTGACGACGGCTTCCTGAAGTGCAAAGTGGAGGTCCTCTTGATGGCGCGCCATGTCGGCCCAAACCGTAACAGCAACCCTCAAGTACCTCCTTCGAGGCGTCCCCTTCGAAGTCGTCAAGGTCAAGGGCCAATGGGCCAGCAACGCTTTTCAATTATACCTACGCGAACACAGCCAGATTCTCGCGCCGTACATACAAGCCATGCCCCCCGAGACCGCCCTCGAGTTCACCAAAATAGCCATGCCGCCAGTACGATAGACCCGCTCCCCCGGTAAGCGCGCCCTCCTACATCTTGGGATCCGACCGTCAGCTCGTAGCGTCGGACGCTCCTAAAAGTTGGGAACGCAGCTGACGCTCGGCCCCTAGATCGTGACCAGAAGGCGCTACGCGCCCTCACCCACTCTTCCCGCTCTGCAGCCGGTGCCACTCCCCACAACGGACTAGCTAATTAGTCTAGTCCCTGTCCCACTTACGAGCACAGAACCGAGTAGCAAAGATGGAACTATGTACTGTGCACTCAAGCCAGTGCTTACTTTCGCCCGTCGCAGTGTCTGCAGTAATTCCATAAGAGCCTGATGCTGGTCAGATCGTGGTACCATTTTTGTCATCCAGGTGATCTGAAGTTGCACTTTCAAGCTGCGGTCGAGATTGGCAAGCTACGACGGTGGCAGGTTGTACTTATCCAGCAACAAACATTCTGGGGATTCTCCTTGGATTCAGAAGTCTCTTCTGTGGTATAGTCAGCTAGAAAGAAATAATAACAAATTATAGCTTAGAACCAAACCCATTGCGCTGAAGTTTTGAGCTGCTGGGCTGTAATTCATCGTATCCACGTCGAGGTGCATGGGCTATTCTGCCACCTGGTGAGAATCATACATCAAGATTGCTCTCACTTCAAGTTGACAGAGTTGTAGATTCCCAGGCATTGTGCAGCCGCTGCTTGCCTCTCTAGTATGTACTAGGATACACCAGATGCGGCCGAATTGCTGCAGCACTGCGAACTGTCCCGGTTGACTTCAATCCTTGCTCCACGCGAGTAAAATTATAGAATGCGGGAATATAGTAAATGAAAGTAGAATAGATAGTAGCCTTCCCGTTCAAGTTCCTGGTCGATGTGGTATCTCCTCACCTATCGTAAATAGATCTAGACCTGAGGCAGTGCACTCATCGCCGGGCATAACGACTAGCGTGCCGTATCCTTTCCCCGAAGTGCCAGAAGATCCATGGTCTAGGATGACTAGGGATCAGGCAGAGAGTTCACCCCCAAAAAGTACCGACTCACGCAGGACACCCGATGACAATGGCAACCACAGCGAGCACCGTGTCCCCCTTGCCAAACCCGAGCGCAGAATACATCGCAGGAGCAAACAGAGGGAACCCACAGCCAGCCAACGAACGCAGAAAAGTTACCGCCGCCGACGCTGTTCCACGCCGAGTGAGTAGCGTATGGATGAATTGGTCAAGTTCGCACCTGACGCAGCGTATAGAGTAAACGTGTCAACTATGTAAGTTTGGGTACATTGGAAATTGAGGATGACACCCGCAGCAACGAGTGCGATGCCCTATTTCATTCCGGACGTAAGGTGAGGTGACCACATTTTCTGAAATAACGAAGACGCACGATGTCCGGGGCGATCCAATGAGTGTGCGCTTCAACGGTCCACCCTGTGATAAGCAGCCCTATTGGGAGTATCAACGTGCCAAGAAGCATTCCAGCTGTTACAGATCAGATCAGGGTCTCTTTTCAAGTAGGAAGAGCGGGAGTTCACTGACGCAGTCTGAACTCAGGCTTCCCGACTCCTCCATTCTTACTTCGAAGATACACATAGAACCTGTCCAATGTTCTTGCGTTTAATTGAGATGCCCCAGTCAGACCGATCCCAAATGCAATATAATGTAAGCCAGCGATGCCAATGGGCTGTCGGTAAACTCCAACAAAGATAGATGGAATGCTCGTCACGAATACTGTGAAAGATTGAGATCGGAACATATCGAGTTGTCGTAAAACTCACGGTACATGATTCCATAGACGTATGCTTGATAGAGGCCGAGTAATTGGATGATAGGTTCCTGTAGAAAGAATGCAAATGGTCGTACAAGCGATCTCATTATGATGGCTCGCCAACTGGAAGTAATGTTTAGATGTCATCATCCGACAAAACGTACTCACGAGCGATCTTGCTTCCCGTCAAAGATGGTACGTACTTCTCTGTAAGGCGCCTTCTCTCCATCCATCGACCGACGTATCTTCTCTGCTTTCCTCTCCAAGAGTAGAGGTGCAAAGGCTAAAGACGGTGTAGTAAGTGACACATAACGGCTACTAATCACTTGAACTGACTTTCTTGAAGGCAGAACAAGCCTACCAGCTGAATGCCCCCGCTTAGGATGCTTGTGGACCAAAACTAGAGACATAACGTGTAACCAGACAGGGCTGCTTCTTAAGGGAGTAGACCTACAGCCCATCTCCACGTAGAACGTTCTGCAATCCTGCGGACTCGTCAGTGAGCCGTTTGGTCGAGGATGGGCAGAAACTAACCAAGCTCCCATGATGGGACCAATTGTAGGACCAAGTAGTGGCCCTAAGGAGTACAGAGCAACCGCTTTCCCGCGCTCCTCCGCACGCCAACAATCGCCCAGGATACCACTACCGATCTAGAGCCGTAACGTCAATCGAGTAATGTTCCATCCAGAATCGCTCGCGTACCGCAAAAGGGGAACTTGCCCCAAGTCCGGCGAGGAAACGGAATGCAAGTATTTGGGACTGGTTTCGTGCGAAGCTGCATCCAAGATTCCACGCTAAACGCCGATGATAATTCTAGGAATAGAAAATCGATGTCACTGCTACTCACCGAGGTACCACAGATTCGAAAGTTGAAGCACGCGATACCGTCCGTAGATTTCGCTCATGGGACCAATGAACAAGGGACCAAATGCTGATCATTCTAGGTTAGACATGTGTCCAAAAGGACTGAAGAAACTGACAACTCGCCATAGGCAAGTACATAGATCGATGTGGTGAGCACAATAACAACGTTGTTATGAATGCCAAGTTCCGCAGCCAGCTGACCACTTGCAGGAGCGGCCACCGAAGAGGTCAAGGGCGTGACAAAAGCGTATGCAGACATGACTACAGTCGCAACCCATTTTCGTTTGGGGCTCCAGCTTGAGAAAAATGCATGAAAATGTGTAAACGAGACAACGTGTTTCGAGCGTACTTTTTCGGATTCGCAGGGTCATCTGGACCGTCCCAGTCGACCACGAGGACTTCGCTCGAACTTTCAGGCGTACTAGTCTCTTGAGCTATTGGCAGGCTTGACAGGCTATGTAATTGATATTCGTTGAGCGTTGTGCTCGCAGAGATATCGCATTCTTCTACGATGTTGGTTGAACTGAGGTAATTGTTGCTTGGCTTGTCCATGGAAGTCCGTCGAAGAAAAAAAGTGTGATGAACCAAGCATGTCCACGGCGTGCTGCGTGGAATCGTCTATAAAGTCTGCGTTCCAAGCAGTGTGGGGACAATATCCGGACAACCGCTACCTTGGTGATCACTTTGCATCGCCGCACGGATCGGAGAAGGTGGGACCCAACGTGTTTCAAGTTGTACCTTCAATATCCGATTAGCTGTGTCCACTGTTCCATAATGACTTTAGCAATGGTACGCCACTCAGTGGTATGCTTCAGCTGGAATGTTGGTGCTCACTTGGTTTAGAATCATCACCGTTACTCCGGATGATAACCAGTTCGAAGCTTCCATGTCGCATCGATCACCACAAGATGGGCAATAGCTCACCAACGTCGTATCCTCCACTAACACAGCAGAGCGGGTCAGCACGGGGATGTTGAGAACAAGAATTCTTTTTACAGCCTATTATGTAATTTACACTGCCAAGGTTTCATTGTATGCTGTAATATTTACTACTAGCGATGAACCCTCATCGTACACTTCAAGTTACCATTTGGCATGGACCATAAGAAGGTCGAGTCGTGCTAGACCCATCCCTGCTCATTTTTGCATTCGGAGGCGCTTTGCACTTACTCGCAAGGAACCACTTCGTGTTGTTCCGCCGCGCGTTCAGAGATCACAATATGTATACTCAAGTTATCTGCCCAGCGCTCATTCTGACAGGCTCTGCGTGATGACGGGCTGTCCAGCATAGTAAAATTTCTCGTGACGCTCGGCGAACCCGGCGTGTCTGCTGACTTGTGCAATGGTAACCCGCGGAGGAAAGCCGTGCATACCCGGGCCGTAGTATTAGCTGACTGTTACTTCCCCGCTGACACTACACTACATTTGAATAAGCCTTCGACTGGGTGCTAGTAGTGATAAGCAGAGTTGACCTTTACTTTGATGACGTCTATCCTCGGCCTCAAGACGTAAATCCAACCGTCACTCTGCCTAAGGATGCATTGATGTCCGACGGCACCTAGCTTGTTCTGAGTCATTTCGCACCCGGTTCTGATCGGGGCCCGTGAGGCAGGTATCTGATAAAGGTCTCGATTCTAATTGGCTACGGTCGATGACCTTTATCCACACTAGGAATGTTCGTCGCATAAGGAGCACATTCAGACTTCGACACGAGATATCACTGGTACCACTCGTGTCTACCAGTAAGTCCATAGGTTCGCCGGACACGTAGAGTCAGATTGTCTGAGGAATCGGTCTCTAGAGCCCATCAACTCGAAATAGTTACGTGAATTGATGCGCCAAACAATCTTGGCTATTCTTGTATCTGTACAGGTGACTGGATCACAAGGGTACGTCACGGTGTACATGGAATTCAGGGTATTAATTAAGGGAGAAGATATACGATGTAACATCAATGCATCATAGGTCGTCCTATGAGAACAATACAGACTCTATGAGAAGGCAGCCATTGGATGCATTTATTATCGTGCATAACGACTAGCGTGCCGGATTCTTTCTCCAAAGTGCCAAAAGATCCAGGGTCTAGAACATCGGAGAATTAATCTGGGAGGTCATCCGAAGATGGACCAACTCACGCAGGACAACCGATGACGATAGCAACCACAGCGAGTACTGTGTCTCCCTTGCCGATTCCAAGCGCAGTGTACATGGCAGGAGCAAATAGAGGAAATCCGCAGCCGGCCAACGAACGTAGAAAAGATACCGCTGCCATCGCTGCATTCACGCAGATATAAGTCAAGAAACACTGACGCTATTAGGCGGGTACGTACCCGATGCGGCGTAAAGGGTAAATGCATCGATGACATATGTTTGGATGCACTGAAAGTTGATGATAATCCCAGCAGCAACGAGCGCGATGCCCTATTTTCATTCATGTCAAACATGAGCTAAACCACAAATCCGGAAACAGCGAACACTCACGATATCCGGGACAATCCAATGAGTGTGCGCTTCAACGGTCCATCCAGTGATAAGTAACCCTATAGGAAGTATCGTCGTGCCAACAAACACCGAAGCTATTGATAAATGAATGAATGGATGCTAAATCGGGAAGAAGAGGAAAACACGAACGTAACCTGAATTCTGGTTTCCCAACACCCCCATTCTTGTTCTTGAGATATACGTAGACCTTGTCCAACGCCCTCGCATTTATTTGAGACGCTCCAGTCAAGCCAACCCCAAGGGCGATATAGTGTAAACCGGCTATGCCAACAGGTTCTCGATACACCCCCTCAAAAATAGATGGCAAGGTCGTCAAAAACACTACAACACATTACGATTAGAATATATTATAGGTCGAGAGGAGTCAAACCACTTACAGTATATGAGTCCGTAAAGGTATGCCATATAGATGCCAAGCAACTGTATAATGGGTTCCTGGACGAAAAGTGCAAATGGCCGCACAACCGATTTGAGCATCATCGCTCGCCAACTAGAAATTGTCTATTAAGGATAATATGGCCTCCAAGATCTAGACGTACGAGCGATCATTCTTCTCGTCGAAAATAGTCCGTACTTCTCTCGGAGGGGCTTTCTCCTCGTCCATCGATCGTCGTATTGCTTTTGCCTTTCTCTCCAGGAGTAATGGCGCATAAGCTGAGGAAACATCGTAAGTGGCGCATAAGAGAGCTAACGACCACTCAAACGAACTTTCTTGGAGTAAGAATAAACCCACTACCTGAATAGCCGCATCCACAATAGTCGTCGACCAAAACTAGAGGTACGGCAGGTTATTCAATGGACAATAGCTTGAAAAGGAGGAAACATACAACCCATCTCCATGTTGAACGCTGCGCAATCCTGTATAGACTGTCAGATAACCCGATGATAAAGAAACCGCGGAGACAAACCAGGCGCCTGCAATTGGACCAATTACAGGACCTAATATTGGCGCTAGGGTATACAAAGCGACTGCCTGCCCTCGCTCTTCGGTACGCCAGCAATCGCCAAGCACACCACCACCAATCTACGGTGTAGGGTTAATTAGATAGGTTTCCAACAAGAAACAAAAATCTTACCGAGAGAGGAGCACTCCCCCCTAGCCCAGCAAGGAAGCGGAATGCAAGTAATTGCGATTCATTCTGAGAAAAGCCGCAGCCAAGATTCCATACTATGAGAGGGTGAGCTTAAGAGAAGACAAGCCTCATTAATACATACCGAGATACCAAAGATTCGCTAGTTGAAGGACCCTGGACCGCCCATAAATTTCACTTAAAGGGCCGAGGAATAAAGGACCGATGGCTGTATATCAAATCAGAGTAAAACCAAGTCTGACAGTATAGTCGACCTGCCGTAGGCAAGGACAAAGATAGAGGTGGTGAATGCAATGACTACACTACTGTGAATTCCGAATTCTGCGGCTACTTGATCTGCCGCTGGAGCAATCATTGAGGAGGACACTGGAGTGATGAAGGTAAATGACGACACGACTGCTGTCGCAGCCCACTTCCGCCCAAAGCTCCAGCTTGAATGGAGGATGAGATCAGAGAGGCGCGAGGAAGGGAGTAGTGAGCTTACTTTTTTGGATTCTTTGGGTCATCTGGACCGTCCCAATCAACTACAAGAATGTTGATATCCTCTCCGTCTGCTTTGTCAGTTGGATCGACAGCTGGAGGACCCTCTTGCATCATTAAATGCGGTACATCCTGCGGTTGGTTCCCGTGGAGTGTTGCGGTAGGGGAGATACCATGGCCTTCAGTAGTGCTTGCAGTACCGAGCCGGCTATGGCGCATTGTGTCTAGGGCGCGGTAGCGGGAAGGAAGCACGACAAGCTCACATGGTCAGGTCATGCTGGGACTCACCTATAAGTAGTGCGCGTTGAAGTGATGACAACGAATGGATGACCTCCCGCAGCGGCATCGCGGCAAATCTGAGTAAGGAAGGGCCGGGGCCGGCGTGTCCACCTTAGGTTGAAGGTCACCTTCGTCGACATGCACCAACTAGATGTTAGACTTTCAACAACTTGAATGAAAGTAACAATGCTACATCGCTGCTCCACTGAGGGACATTTCAATGACACAAAATGTCAGAGACATTACCACTGATGTCGGTGGCTAGATTGTGGGTTGGAAACCATGACTATCGGCTTTATCGGACCACTCTAACCCTAGTACCTACTATGGTCACTTTTACGTCACTACTAATATAGCCGAATTGAATACTCCGTTCCTCTCCCTCTCTGTTCCTGAGTTCCGGAAAATAAGCGCCAGTAGAAATCGACGTCGAAGTGCTCTGGGATCAGTCTTGTCTCCATCAAACGCTATTGGATCGCGCAAGTCGCAGGCATATCCAAGACTTCCGATTCTTAGCTCGGCTAGTCATTGCGTTGGCCCACGTACCGTCGGTACTTCAGTCATGGTGTACTTTGTGAAACAGGTGAACATATGATATCCGTATCACGATTCACACTCCAATCCATTAACAGATCGGCACCATCAAATACCGGCGTTCCTTCCTAGATCGCCTTATGCCGCATTGCACCGGCCGGCAGTGTGACTAAGTCTGCAACAACAATACCCTGTTGCGACTGTCAAAGTACTACTACATCAAAGCCTGATGGTGTCATACGGGTGGTCATTAGGATACCGACATGCAAATACATCGCGACGTAGCTGCCAATGAACGGTCAACTCAGGAATCCAGTTTGGGTGAGTGCCACTGAGTGGCAGTTTGATGGCGAGGGATACTTAATTTTTCTCTTCTCTGAGTTCTATCATGTCCGATCCGTTTTCAACATTGAGCGACTACGAGACTCACGACGCTGGCGCTGACCACAAAAGGCTCGTAGACATCCGCACGTGTTTGCTTATATCCATGGTGGATTTATTGCCTGTCACCCTCGTACCGTACTAATACCGCCTTCCGAACCGCCTCGTAATGAACATGTATACCTCCGCAGTGAGCAAAATGCAAAACAAATGGCCAACGTGGGGATCGAACCCAAGACCTTCGCGTGTACCAAGACTCGAAGATTGTCACAAAGGGGATTAGCAACGATCTTCGAACCCAGTATTAGCACGACGCTCTAACCAACTGAGCTAGTCGGCCGCTAAGAAAGAGCAAAAAAGAAGCACCAATAATAGACATAGGAGAGGACGCTGACTACAGCCTCAAGCTGAGTCATGTCGTATGCCGTCAGTGTGGTCCGGAAACCAACCGATAACAAGTGATAAGCAGCTCGGTGCTCGTACTATTCAGGTTAGTCACGACGGCGGATGGGGTAAGTCACCCTCAGGCTGGCTCTCGCTTATATCTTGCGTCTGTGCATGCTACACTGGCAAGCCGCTAGGACAGACTCAGATACTGTGAGTACGGATGGCCGGTCTGCAGCGATTGCTGGACCCGGGACACACGGATAAATCTCAAGAACCAATGTTCAAGCACGGGTCCGCTGGGGAACGTCGTAATCAAGGTCCCCGGTTCTGGTGGACGAGTACTCAGTGGTTGGGCTCACAAGTTGCAACACCGCCGCATCTCGTCAATAATTTACGCGGAGAACAGAACCTGCGTACTGCTGTCACACACGGGGCGCCGCGTGATGGCGCCTGGCGGTGTTTTCTTCTAACTTAGCGCATTACATAAGAACCTGTCTGGTGAGTCTGAATGCACCGCAACTCGTCAACTTGGATATTTCAGTCCTATGCCCGGTGCGCGTATAAAGTCCCCGCACTCAAAGAAACGTATCGTAATTCTCTCTCAGTCCTTATATTCCGCTTAGCCTTCCGAATTCAAGCAAGCAGGAATGGGGATCCTTTATGCGGTTGCATTAGTCCTTGTCATGAGAGGGTCTGTCATGGCTGGTGATTCTGGAT
This sequence comes from Tylopilus aff. beelii, assembly GCA_038094295.1. Taxonomy (NCBI): domain Eukaryota; kingdom Fungi; phylum Basidiomycota; class Agaricomycetes; order Boletales; family Boletaceae; genus Tylopilus; species Tylopilus aff. beelii. Next base: position 4,461 of record JBBPTU010001017.1, on the reverse strand, counting down.
GCCTCTGTACCTATGGTCAATCCTGCTGGCCTTCCGCATCCACGTTCTCGCAACTTCAGTCCAAGCTCTCTCAGCCACTTGTCTACCCGCATCCTACCGCGTCAGCGTGCTACCCCCCTTCCAACCCTTCTGATAACTGCACCGCGGTCCGTACGAACTGGTACGATGGCAACTGGCGCTCTTCTATGCCAGGATCAATGGAAGCACCGAATTTCGAGACATTTATCTTCCCAAACGGTACCATCGATGCGTGTTATCTCAATACGACCATCACGGGCACATGCGGTCAGGGGAGCGTGCCAGTCATCGGTGTAGATGCGCGATCAGTGGAGGACATCCAGGCTGCAGTTACATTCGCAGTACAGCAAAACCTGAAGTTGGTCGTCAAGAACACTGGGTTGGTCACCTTCACTTCATATAAGTTGTATGTCATAGGCGTGAGCTGACAAATGATGTACGAACAGCCACGATTATCTGGGGCGCAGTGCGGCGCGGGGCTCGTTCGTCGTGTGGACACACAACATGAAGAATATCACGCACGATCCTGCGTTTTCCCCTCAGGGAGCGCCAGCCAGTGAGAAATATGAAGGTAGGCTCATTCAGCCCATCTGCCAACTCCTTTTGATCGCCTTTTGGTCAGCTGTGACGCTTGGTGCTGGGGTTCAATGGCATGAGGCATATGACACTGTCAATAACCATGGACGCCTGATTGTTGGCGCTGTTTCTGTCGGTGGATCTATCGGTTCGTCTGGCGGATGGTTAGCGGGCGGGGGCCACTCCGCACTCTCGCCTAACTACGGTCTTGGTAATATTTCCCGGTAATGTGCTTGCTCGGCCACTCTAACGACTTATCTCAGGTGTCGATAATGCTATTGAAATATCTGCCGTGCTTTCCACTGGAGAGTTCCTGATTGTCAATAAATATCAAAACTCGGATCTCTTCTGGGCCTTGCGTGGAGGAGGTGGATCCACATACGGGATCGTTACCTCCGTTACCTATCGCACATACCCCTCAGTTCCATGCCAGCTCTACATGTACCAAGCAAATATCACGAATTCTTCTGTATTCCAAGAGCTCCTTGGTGGAGTACTACGTTACACGACTCAATTCACAGACGACGGTTGGGGTGGATACGGGTCTATGACTAGCCAGAATTTGACTTTCGTCCTTGTTGGGCCCAATATGACGAATGAAACCGCAACCGCGACAACCCAGGCCTGGCACAACTTCACAGCTTCTCTGGCGCCTTCTGGTGTCGTCTTTACGGAGCAGATCTATAATACTCCTTCATGGTATCAGCTATATCAAAATATGACCAGTAGTGGTGTCCAAAACGGGGGAAATGTCATGATCACGTCCCGGCTCCTTTCGCGGGACTCTGTTGCAAACAAGTATGCCGAAATTGCCAAGATTCTCCTCGACTGTGGCGGTGCTTTCAAGTATGGTTTTCACTGGCACTTTACCGGTGCAAACTGACGAGTCGGTTTTCATTTGTGCAGCATAATTGCAGGGGGGAAGGTCAGTCAATTTGATGCCGATTCCGCTGGATTGAATCCTGCTTGGCGGAAGGCCGTCGTCGAAAGCGTGTGTGGGGTGACGTGGGATGATGGCGCGTCCTCTACGGACATCAACACAAAGGCCTCCCAGCTGAAAGGATGGGTCCAAGCAATGTACGACGTCACCCCAGACGATGGTGCCTACTTTAACGAGGTTCGTCCGACTCTGACTCGGGAACGCGCATGCTCAGTCACCTCTCGTTCGACAGGCATCCTTGTTTGAGGTCAACTGGCAGCAGACCTTTTTCGGCTCGCACTACTCGACCCTGAAAGGCATCAAGGACAAGTATGACCCCAACAGGCTCTTTGTCGTCGCGGAGGGTGTCGGATCCGAGGAGTGGAACGCGGATTTGACGTGCCGCTCTTGAGTGTTGATTCGTACTTTGGCTCTCTTTTACCGTCCCTCATGTATACGCTTGGAGTCTGGACCATCTTAATAACTTAGTAACATTGTGTGTTATCGTAGACGTTTCGATCGCTTGCTTGCTCATCGAGGTTGGCCGCAGCACAATTTCGGGTAGGCCTTGGAGAGTGAAATAACTTACAATCTAAAGTACACAACCTGAAGGCTCACTGGCACCTCGAGAGTGTCATCCCCATGGGAGCGTAGGCAGTGCACTCCTGCGATTCATATCCTGAGGTGTGTCCAATCGTAGTGCCAGCAAGAAATTACTAAGTAGTGTCCGACCTATCGTGATGCAATGAATTCAACATGGAGGGCAGTATCAAACTACGAGAAAACCACACGAACGCCGCCGAGAAAGTATGTCCTCAAAAGGTTCGCTACTACTGTATATCCACCCTACGAATCCCACCCATCAAATCGCTCAGCGACGTCCCCTCGCTCACTTGAACCATGATCAAACTGTCCGACGCAACCCGCCGATATTGCGCGCGCGAAAAAGGAGCCAACAACAGTGCGCCAAATGACTGCCTGAGCCGCACGAGAAGCCGCAGCGCACGCGTGGAGTGATCGAACAGAGGAACCCCGCTCGAAAAGTCCCGGTCCAGGAGTGGACTGATCCACGGATGAATCAATATGAGACCTTCTGTTCGCGACAAGTCATCCCTGGTCTTGATCTCCACTCGTCCAAGCATTGGCGTCGTCACATGATAAATGGGAACCTTGGACTCGGGGTTTGACTCTGAAAGACGAACGACGTCCGCGAGGGGGAACACGATGCCGGGAAGTCGTAGTCGACCAGCGATGAGCGACATGGGAGGAAGATCATACAGTCGGTCGTACAGTGCCTGAATCTGGTAGATATCTGGAAAGGATGGACGCAATGCTGAAGCCAGGCTTTCCATCTCTGTAGTGTCGATGTGGGATGGGACGTGCGACGCCAAAATTTGATCGTAAACGCTCAGTCCAATGGGAAGATAGCTGTGATGACTCCCTGGGCGCCCTGTCCACGCGAGAAGTGTGACGTCAGCTGAACGCATCAGAATGTACTCCAATAATCGCCCAACTGCTTGATTACCCTCCCCGTATATTACCGGGAGCGCGACATTGAAAATCCCGAACAACGAGTATGCTATGTCCTCTTCCCGTGTCGTTCGCCGTCTCGATGCCAAGTAGAGCTTCTCGCGTGCCCTGTCTAACCCAGGTTCCAGGGAGGCCAGCTTCTCTGTGGTAAACTGAATTGCTCTCTCCATCTCCGATAGGATTACTTGCGACTCCTTGTGATTGAACATTTGAAGTCCAAGGTATGGCTTCCAGTCTTTGGTGTAGAACTGAACGACCTCCGAGGCAACATATTCCTGGTATGTCCAACCTCGTGTGTTCCATATACTCCTCCACAAGCAACCGTCTTCCTGTGTCTCAGATAACACACGGAGGAGATGAACAATAGTGAGTGATGAACGACGGTACCACCGGAACATTGCGACGATCAATTCCTGGTGAATTCCCTTGTCGAGTTGATTGATACAACATGTATTGCTCCAGGCCCACTTGAACCGAAGACTGACTACGAGTTTGCAGAAATTTCGTAGCTTATCGAATGTCGGAGATGACGGCAGCTTATAGACTGACATGTTCTCGACTTGCTGGAATGTCGGTTCGCCAGGCTGCCACTTGTGTGATAGCATCACGTAGCGGTAGAATTCCTTCACCTCTCGTTGAATACGTGAATGATCAAGGGCTGTGGTCATTGAAGACCGAAGTTCGTCGTAGATGTCTAGTTCCTCGAATGCGGCCGCTTGGAGTGTTTTATCGTAAAGCTGACCAGTATTAGTGTCGATGAGCACTGATGGCAAGTGGCGGATGGCCTCCTGAATCTCCAAATGAATGATGGGAGTTGCATCGACGTACTGACCACGAAGTCCTATCCGATTTCAATCAAGCTTAAGCTATAATGTCGTCAAACATCAACAGGAGGACTCACGTTGGATTCGTGGATCGGGAGATAGCTCGAGCTTCAGGAGCATTGTCTTGAACGCCTGGAATGCCTCGCTGTATCGGCCCACACCATGTAACGCAGTATGCATTTCCTCGTAGCCTTCATGTGATGACGGATCAAGCTCAATGAACTGATAACATGGTCAGATAAGTACAATCGGGATGAGATAAATAGATCAACAACCGCACCTCGTTGCTATGCTTCAGGAGAATTCCGTTGACGTTTGCCGGCTCAAGTGACAATGCATCCGAATAATATGCGAAGGCCTCGCCATGCTCTCTTGTACCGCTCGCGTTATCTCCGAGTTTCACCAACTTGTCCGCACAGCGTTCCCGAAAGCCTGCGCAGGACGGCGAGTTAACGTTGCCTGTATGACCATCATATGCACATACTCTCTTCCCATTCTACTTGCTCGCCGTCAGACACGTCGTCCGATACCTCGTTCTTCATCCGTTGGAAACATTTCACCGCCTCTGTGAGGCTGTCATTCTCTTCGAGAATC
>JBBPTU010001016.1:0-15490 GCA_038094295.1 Tylopilus aff. beelii | reverse complement strand
CAGTGGTTCCTCATCAGACATCTCAGACAGGTCGCCCAACACCAAGAAGCAGGCACATACCTGGCTCCATGACTCAAACCAGATCCATCTTCGGCTCACTAAGGCCCCCAATCAGGTTACGATCTGGAAGCTCCCCAGAATCCCAGATCACCATCAACACTTCAGTTCCTACAGCAGAGTTTTATATTCATGAACAAGCTGAAGAGCAGACCCCCGACCCTGTTCCCCCAGAACCAACAGCAGATGAAGAAGAGGAGTACAGTGAGCCTGAGCCAAGGATCCACGTTGATACAGAACCCCTTACTGACCCACCTGCTGAGTCCTACCAACCGGAGAACCTGCATTTGGAGGAGGGCAAAGAACATTTTGATCTTTTTGGTGTGGAAGTGGAGCAATATTCTCCCAATACCCTCACCTGGATTCACCAAAGAACACAAAGAGCAATTGATGCAGCAATGGCAGACGAGAATAAGGAAAACAAGGCCACCTCCCTGATGGCTTCTCAGGAGAAACTGAAGACGCCAACAGATGGCATAATCAAATGTTTGCATACTTCAACACCAACCCCAAGATCTTTGACCATACAACTACCAGAGGTGACAAGTAGTGAACCATCACCTTCCTCAATTGAATGAGCAAAGGGCAAGGAAAGGCTTTTGCTGAAGGGTGGTATGACCAGATGTATGGAGACAAAGAAAAGGCAAAGAAGATAATGTTTAAAGAAATATCAGAAGGCTTCCTTACCACATTCTGCCCTGCCTCCATGGAGCAACAAGCCTGGAATGCCCTTCATGCCATGGACATTCAAAAGTTCAGAGGAAACTTCCACAAGTTCAGGACAGTCTTTGAGCTGGAGGCAGGAAGAGCTAAGATGAAGGATGTAAACAATGTCTTCAGGATCCTATGGCGAGCAGTGGATCTCAAGACTGCCAAAGCCATGGCCCTGGTGGACCCACCCCCCAAAGATATGAAGGAATGGCTGGATAAGGCAGGGAAGTTCTATGACCTGGCCGAACAGAATAAGTATGACCACAGAGGAGGGACCACATGGATCCCATCAATATGGCAACACAACAATGAGAAGAACCCCTACCAGATGGACATAGATGCAGTTTGCCTCACACCTGATGAAAGAGCAGAGTGCTTCGCCAAAGGATTGTGCTTCATCTGCAAGAAACCAGGGTGCTCCACTAGAAACCACCCTAGGAACCTGAATAACCACTTCGGAAGTAATAGGAACAGGAACAAAAGGAACAGTGGAGGAAGCCAAAGCCAAATTAGGGCCATGGAAACTAGGAAAGAGTCCCTGATGTGAAAGTTCATGAAGGAACAAGGGATCTCTGAGGAGACCACCATCAAGACCCTCTGAATCTGCTATCAGAAGCATGATGAAGAAGAAGAGGAAGGGAGTAGCGGTGAGAACGAAGCTGTAAATCACATGTCCACCCATGAGGATTTTTAGAAGGGAAGGAAGGATCAATGTCTTCTCTTCCCAGGATTGCACCTGTAATTGTAACAAGTACCAAGTCAAAGTCAATGAGAATCCCCACTTCCCTCTACCACGGTACTACAGGACAAATTGTCAACAAACTAGCCCTTGTGGATAGCAGAGCTATGGGATGCTTTATTGACCAGCATCTCGTCAATAAAGCTGGATGGAAAAAGGTGTAGATGAAAACCCCTTTAAGAGCAAGCAACGTGAATGGAATCACAAATAGTAATGGATTAATCAGGCACCAGGTCACGTTGACCTTAAGAATTGGCAATAAGGAACAACAGAGGCAGTTTATGGTTATAGACTGTGGTGAAGAAAGTCTAATCTTGGGACTTCCTTGGTTATGAGAAACCAATCTCCTCATTGACTGGGCAAAAGGGATCATAGAACTCCCACACGTCATGCCCAAATTACAACACGACTCCTCAAGGGCTGTAGCCCAATGATACCTTATCCACTATCTGGGAATGGACCCCAATGCACGAATAGCTAAGCTCTGGAAGAAGAAGTTGGATTACAAGACAGCATGCACATACCCAATCAGGAAAACAACAGTCTCCACCACTTTGGTGACCACAACCAACAAAGCCAAGGTGACCTTATCAACGGCCTATGAGGCTTACAAAGGGGTGTTCCAAGACCCCCCCAAAGGCAAGCTCCCTCTGACCAGACTCTTCGACCACACCATTGAACTCACTAAGGAGTTTATTCCGAAAAGAGTGAAATCCTATCCCTTGAACCCTGCAGAAACCCAAGCATGTCAAGACTTCATCAACGAACATTTGAAAAGCAGGAAAATTGTCCCATCCAAATCCCTCCAGGCCTCTCCATTCTTCTTCATCCCAAAGAAGGACGGGAAACTGAGACCATGCCAAGACTATCAACATGTTAATTCAGGAACAGTCAAGAACATCTATCCCCTTCCCCTCATTTCAGACCTCATCGATAAACTTAAAGACTCATCAATTTTTACCAAGATGAACATACAATGGGGCTACAACAATGTTCTGATTAAACCTGAGGACTGCTGGAAGGCTGCCTTTGTCACCCCTTTTGGCCTTTTTGAACCCACAGTCATGTTCTTTGGCCTGTGCAACTCCACAGCAACATTCCAAGCCCTCATGGATCATGTTTTTGAAGACATGATTGCAGAAGGATGGCTGATCATTTATATGGATGACCTCCTTATCCATTCGACCAACCAGGAAGACCACGATCATAGGACCAGAGCGGTGTTGCTGGGTACACCATCACCTCCTTCACGCCATAATAATTACTGCACCATCCACTGAGCATCCGCGGTGTTGGTGGTGCGCTGTGTTCATCATTGTCGTCTGTGCCCTCGCCACTGTTGTGTGGTTGTGGCAATGACGGTGATGTGCTGCCTTCACCATCCTTCAAGGCTTGTCATTGCTGCATTGCTCGTGGTGGGGTGGTGCGACTGTGCATGCCCTTGCCATCGTCGTCGTTTGATGTAGTGGGTTCAGGGCAGTCATGACATCCCAGTGTGGTGGTGGTTGGTGTGGATGCGTCGTTGATGATGTGGTGGTGGTAGCTGCATCGTCGTTGGGGTCGGCAGGGACGTGTCGTCATTCATGATGACATGGTGGTTGTGGCAGTGGGGTCACTGCTGCTGCTGCTGTGTCATCATCAGTAACGTTGGGGTGGTGGTTGGGTTGGCATGGGCATGTCGTTGTGAATGATGACAGGTGGTGGTGGCAGTGGGATCGCTGCCACTGCTGCTGTGTCATTGTCAGCAATGTTGGAGTGATAGTTGGGTCGGTGTAGATGCACCATCATGACTGATGATGCGGTGGTTGTTGCAGCAGGGTCGCTGCTGCTGCTGCTGTGTTGTCATCGGCAACATTGTGGCAGTGGTTGGGTTGGCGTGGGCACATTGTCGCAAATGACGATGCAGTGGTTGTGGCAGCAGGGTCGCTGCTACTGCTGCTGTGTTGTCGTTGACGTTTGGGTGGTGGTTGGGTTGGCGCGGGCACATCGTTGCAAATGACGACGGGTGGTGGTGGCAGCAGGATTGCTACCACTGCTGCTATGTCATCATCAGCGATGTTGGACAGGTGGTTGGGTCAGCGTAGATGCACCATCACAACTGACAACATGGTGGTTGTGGCAGTGGGGTTGCTGCTGCTGCATCGTTGTCGGCGACGTTGGGGCGGTGGTTGGGTCGGTGTACGTGCATGGTCGTGAATGATGACGCAGTGGTGGTGGCAGTGGGGTCGCTGCTGCTGCTGCTGTGTCGTTGTCATCGTGTTGGGGTGGTGGTTGGGTCGGTGTGGTCGCGTCGTTGCAACTGATGACATAGTGGGTAGGTCAGCGTAGACACATTGTTGCAATTGACAATGTGGTGGTGGTGGCAGTGGGGATGCTGCTGCTGCTGCTGGGTCGTCGTCGGCAACGTTGGGGTAGTGGTTGGGTTGGTGTAGGCGTTGTTGCGGATGATGACCCGGAGGTGGTGGCTGCGGGCTCACTGCATTGTCGTCGGCGTTGGGGTGATGGTTGGGTCGGCATGGACGTGTCATTGTGACTGATGTCATGGTTGGTGGGTCAGTGTAAACGCACCATCACGATTGACAATGTGGTGGTGGTGGCAGCAGGGTCGCTGCTGCTGCGTTGTCATCGCAACGGCTTGAACACGGTGGTGGGTGTAGCCAGGAAGTCAACAATGTGATGGAGATAGTGGTGGGCTGCCACTGTTGCTGCCCTGTTGGTATTGATGATGTGGTGGTGGGATCGGCGTGGGCGCATCATTGTCATCACTGCCTGGTACTGATGGTGGTGCTGATGGTGCGACCACCTTCACCATTGCCATCGTTGTTGTGTGTGTGTTGCCGCCCTGCCCTAGTCACCGCTTGGTCGTGGTGATTATGGTGATGTGCCTCCTTCACCATTGTCATTGCCGCTCAGTAGTGGTGGAAGTGGTGATGGTGGTGGTGTGACCATTGTCGTCGTTGCTGTGGTGACGGCCCTGCAGTTGCGTGCCCTTGCCCTCACTGTCATCGTCTTTGTGCGCACGTCGCTGCGCAGCCTTCGTGCTCGGGGCAGTGCAGAGGTGGTGCAGCCGAGTTCACTGTTGTCGGCGTTGTGGTTGTCAACCTTGTCGTTGAACAGGTGATGGTCTGGGGTCAGTATTAGTCACACATGACGCATGCCTGTAGCAAAAATTTCTTGCTGTCACTAGATTGCATGACAATTGTGACTTATCACGCAATTGTCACATCACCACTGGCATTGTCGAACGTGATCGCTCGCCTGCCATCCCATCCCCATCACTTGTATTCACAATCGCTTGTTGGCCACTTACACCACCTGTTTCGAGCATGGCCACTTGCAAAATGTTGCTGCTACCTGTTCATGAGCCTGAATGCTCACTCAGCACGACCTCCAAGTCCATCTTTTGAGCAATGCCTGTCTCCAAGTTACTCTCACGAAACTGCTTGTTGGCCACGGATGCCAGTTGATGCAAGTGTGATCACTCACCAATCATATTTACTGCTTGTTTGTGAGCCTGAACACATGCTCATCATCTCTACCTCCTATTTGTGAGCATGACCCTCATTTTGCTCTCGAGCACAATCACTCATTGGCTGCTGAACCTCTTGTTTTGAGCATGATTGCTCACTGACAGTTACTGCTGCTCATCTGCAAGTTTTGACTGCTTGCTTGGCTGCATTCTTGCCTCCAGTTTTCGAGTGCAGTTGCTTGTGCAATGCCTGCTGCCACTGCAATCACTTGCCAGCACCCCCTGTCACTTGTCTTTTGGTGAGTTCCTGTCTTCAGCCCCTTCCTTAGCTCACTCTAGATGCTTGATAGCCTGCCCATTGTAGGTCTTATATCTTTGCCTGCCCATGGGGGGTCTTATATCTTTGCCTGCCCATGGAGGGTCTCAAATCCTTGCCAGAGGGTCTCATATCTTTCCATGCCTGCAGGGGGTCTTATACATTGGGTATATCTTTTTATTTATTTATTCACTGTTCTAACATTGTTTTTGTTTTTTTTTGTTACAGACTGCTTGCTGGCTTTCCACATTCACTTCTGTGGGTATGTTGTACCCCTAGATTGGGGATATTAATATATATAAATATACTTGGCCCTGTCCATTATACTTGGAATTATACACATCATACTTGGAATCATACATATTATTCTTGGAATCATAGTCAATCCAGAAGGAAATTGTTCTGCCAGTGCTATTGATCATACCTGGAAGTTTTTAAATACTCTACTTCATGATGGTGCCAGAGAAGGTTGGTTTTGGCACATCCAAAGTTTAGCCACCTTGTCACACACAGGCATGTAATAGGTACTTTGTTACGGTTTGGGACGATTCTCTTGTCCACGCGGCCGAACTCAATCAAGCCATTAAGCAGGCCATCGAGGAGGGGACCTACGAGGGGTACGTCTCATTCTGCAACGAGGAGTTACTTCCGGGGGACAGCTTCCCTTGGGAGGACATAGACGGTGCGTTCGCTACGGAGCAGTCTATCGACTGACTCCATCGGTACCTGGACTGTTTCGCTTTGCTTCACCGCCTTAGGGCACAAGGTCTGCGCCACCATTTCCTTTCTCGTCTCTTTCATCCTGTATACCGCCATACGGACTCAGTCTAGATTCGCTCACACGAGATCTTATGCTTTCCCATCGGCGTGGGACTGTCGTCACACACCTGTCCAGTTTCTTTCCCATGGACGCCACCATACTCCCACTATCATATCTCTAGTTATGATAGCGTCTTCCCCTATCCCAGTTACGTATAAATACCCTAGATTAGCGCCATGTACCTTAGTTTGATCTACGCAATCCACCTGCGTTCTCATACTCCTTCCACTGAGAAGATAGGTTCTTCCAGCGAGACCCCGCCAGAACTGGACTTCCTATACCAAGCCCTGCTAGTCATCCTCTACGTCTATTGTTCCCTATTAGACGAACAAAGGAGACGGGAATGACAGGACGCGTACCGTAACATACTTGCCACACTAAGCAAGTAATTCAATCAAAATTATGGAGAAATCAAGATATAGTCAATTGCATCTAAAAGGGATTGTGTATTCAGGCTACTATGGTGATAATCATTTTGTCAAATTGTTATGCAATGTGTGAATCATGATAACAAAACTGTTTGGTTTCGTGGTGGTCAAAAAATGCTAGTAGATTTGTAAAAATTACTAATAATGTTCAGAATTGCTTACTAGTAAATAGTATTATCCACAAGAAGGCATCCCTCAGCCCTGACTTTGTGTTGTAAATAGTTGCCTGAGGACTCGTATTGCCACTTGTTGGCCCACTTCTGCTAGTTAGAAGTACATTGTATGCTATAAAACACCGCACGCGCCAGCAGTGGGTGGCGAGGAGCGGCAGGAGAGGTGGCGGGGCTGGTTTGTGGCGGGCGGGTGTCGGTAAACTCTGGGAACACGTCAGATGGTCTGTGCGCCCAGGCACCGGGTCATGCGCCAGCAGTGGGCGGCGAGGAGCGGCGGGAGGCGGGAGGCGGGAGAGGTGGCGGGGCTGGTTTGTGGCGGGCGGGTGTCGGTAATCTCCGGGAACACGTCAGATGGTCTGTGCGCCCAGGCACCGGGACACGTCACCACCGGATACAATCTCCACCAGGGCATGGCGGAGTTTCAAGTCGAGGTCAACCGCTCATGCCATGCGGTCCAGCGTCGTCGCCCATCCCGTCCCCGCCGCGCCTCTGATGTCGGCCTATTCTATGTCGCTGAAGGTCTCCCGCGTCTCTCTGGCCCTCAATCCCGTTACACTGTGCTAGGAAAGCCCTCCTGCCGGGTCTCCGACGGTTTGTACTACGCTAGGAAGGTTCTACCGCCGCGTTCTCGACAATTGGGAACGCCATCGCCACGCTTCTTCAGCCATATGTCACAGGCATGTTTTTTTATATGGTATTTCTATTGCGCCCTGACCTTTCTATGTGCAGCCTGTTTGATGCTTGACAAATGGCGGCGCTGTCGCCACATTTCTTCAGCCATGCGTCACAGGCATGTTTTTTTTATACAGTATTTCTATTACGCCCTGACTTTTCTACGTGCAGTCTTTTTGATACTCTGCCAACACCATGGCAAAGAAAATACGTTCGTCATCAAGTCGCGTCAAAATGACGGTCTTATCTGCGAGCGGCGTTCGTCGAACGTCTTTGGCTTCGTTGACTCAGATTCGAAATGACCGTCTGGCGGCATAGCAGAAGCTGGCAGAAGAAGCTGGTTAGTCCATTTCGATGTGGTCGGGTGCTACCTCTCGCTAACCGAATGGTTCGCCAGCAGCTGCCAGACGCCTGCAGGCAAGCTATGCAGAGGCACAATTAGAAGTTGGCGATTTCTCAGCAAGGTTCGAAGATGACGGCATCTGGACTGAAGAACCTATGCTCACTGAGCAGGCAGCAGTAGACGATACCGACGATGATGAACAAGAAGGACTACTTGGTGTATTTTCAAGATATTTTCGCCCAGGTATTCGCCCGTATGTATTGATTTCATCCCTGCTCGTGCTCTGCTGACCAGTCTATCCAGGAACACAATGATACGACGCCACGACAGACGTTCTCGCTTTACACGAAATGAACATATGTACAAAGCTTGGGAAGATCAGATGTTACTTCTTGTCGACGAGTATCTCTCCTGGAAACATAAGAAGGATGCTGCAACGGTGGATGAAGACGGGCAAGACATTTTCCACGTTGACTCGATCGGAGTCTTTGGTATAGCCTTCTACTTACCCTAGCGGCGCCTGCTTACATTTATATTACAGAATATGCTGAACATGTTCCAGTGAGGCAGAGAAAAGATGAACCTGCCAATGCTGCATTGATCCGTGTCGGGTTACTTGGCTGTTCTCCTGTGCAGCCGACTGCTGCCGTTCATCTAAACTGCTTAGAACTTTATCATCAACTACGACGTCGACAGTCATCATTCAGTATCCAAGCCATGGTTAAGGTGCTGTGTGCATTACACAATGTATGTATTTTACTGTCGCTGATGGGCGTATTGACACATGTTGACACTAGACTACGTACACACGCCAACGACGTAACCAATTTGCCTCTGCGTTTGATGCATACCTCGTCATCAAGCGCTACATTCACGATGCTATTCGGCAAGCTCTGGACCGCCATGGCCTTGCTTGGAGGTTAGGTAATGCCTGTCCGCCGTGCAGCTTCAAGGTATGTTTGGCCATGTGTTGAGTCAACTGGGTGTTACATAATTTTAGGTCCCTGATGAGATCACGTTATCACCTGCTCGCCTCCACAGTATGGATGGCAATTTCTCGGCTAAGCGTCTTGATGGCTCTGGCTCAGCGGACCCGCGGACATTTCACAGTGATTATTTTATTCCTGCTGATGACGTTGAGCAGTTTCGTCGGCCGGCTGATAGTGACCAGCCACATAATCTGTCATCTACATGCTCGTCTAATTGGAGCGCTGCGAAGGCCAGTGAAGAAGATAAAATTCTTGTCTTCGAGCAGACTGGTATCTTCGTTCTAGCCTGTCGGCATGGCTTTGTTGAATGTATTGCAGAGATGAGGCGGAGTGGCGAACTGTAAATCACTCATGCTTGATGGTTCATGATACTGATGTATTATGCAGTGCAAAGTATAGCCTTGCGGCAATTGATCAAATTCTAAAGTTTTGTGGGAAAGATCAAATGATTGGCCATGACATTGGATGCGCCTCGAGTGTCACCCTTGCCAGAAGTTCTCTTGGCGAGCGTGTGAGGCAAGCGGACATCAAGGTCGTCGTTAATGTGTTCCATGGTTTTGCCCATAATCATCTGTGTCAGCTGCGGAATCACCCTCTCTATCAACAAGGAATTGGTAATGAAGATTTAGAGACTTGCAAACACATTTTTTCGAGTTCTAATAGTGCGGCAATGCTCATCCGACATGCGTCTCTTTTCCATTGGAAAGGGTTCTTGGATCTACATTTTGACCAATGGGATCATGACAAGTATCTCGAGCTTAGTAAGTACATTTGTTAGCTTTACGTTGAGTTGATCATTGCTTATGTATGATCGAGGCGCCTTTCTATACAACAATTACAAGCAGGCGCTTGGGATTGTCGAAAAGTATACTGCGGAGCTGATCAAATTCAAGGATTTGACAAATTTCGATGCCACAGATTTCGAACTGTGGTACCAAGAGGAGCTGGCGTATCTCAATGACACTGTAAAAGAGCCACATCTGACAACGGTTGCCGTTGCCTATGTTGTGGAGCTTCAGAAGCTCCAGTTTGCCGAGTAAGCGACTGAACTTTATTCTTGCACTCCAAAATGTACTCAGACATTCCAGGAAAACGTTTGCGAGTGTTACTCAATCCCCTTACCTCAGCTATACCCCTGCCAACTTCACCCCTGGGTCTGGTCTCAGCCAATCAATGCGGGAGTGTACAAATGCAGTGACTGCCGAGTACACATCAGCGCGGCGAAAATATGAACTACAATTGAACGTGGTCGAACACTTCGAGCGACAGCATGGTATTCGGACCCGCTGGACATCCGAGGACCCAGACTACATTGCTGTTGAAGATTATGCTTCACGTCGCACGTTTGTCCAGGTTGTGGAAGAGCTTGAAGGACTGGTTGTACAGTGCCTTTTCGAACTTTCCAAAGCAAATCTTGCTGGCACTGGTCTGTTGTGTACCTTCAATTTGATCACCTTCTAATGTATCTAAAGGGTATAAAATGCGTAAACATATTTCGAAAGCATTGACTGGTCGCTCTGCAGCAATCCGCTCGGCACTTGAACGGTACAACAAACTCACCCCATGCCAAAGGCCGCCGCGCCCCAAGCTCAATTACTCTGAGGTAATTGGTTATACCAGCCTTGGTGACTTCTCTCTCCTCAAGGTCTCGCGTCATGATATACTTTCTAAACCCTGGGCTCAACCTGTGAACCGCGACATGTCAATGAAATACTTCAAGGTTTTACGGTCAAAGGAAGAAATTACTCGCCTGAATGTTGAGGTTCGTCGACTCGCGTCATGGGTTGATCAAGATGAGAAGCAGATTGCCGAGGCCGAGGAAAAATTCCAGGAGTTGGGGTGCGAGGGACTCGCTGCTGAGACGAAATTGTTCTATGCAGAACAACACCGCGTGAACAATGTTCATCACCAAACCTTGCAAAAAATTTATAGTTTGGATGGGTATAGTGGTCATTGCCCTCGGGAGAAGCTGGCGTCGGATGATTGTGATGGATTACAAGACGGATATGAGGAAGAGGAGGAGGAAGCGGTCGCTGAAGCTGTTCGTCTCACGGACTGTCTCGATCACATTAACTAGAGTGTACTTTGCTTGTACTATGAGCATACGTGCTTTCGTTTGAAGTTCGCAATCGGATCAAATCAGTCACTACCGTGACATCGTTCTGTCGCTCTGTGCAATCACACCGCAAGTACTTCCACGACTGACAATGCTTGTTCAAGGGCCAGATGACGACCACATTCAATATTCAATGGTGAGTCTGACGGAGGATGTCAGATGCCTGAAGACCTGACTCAACCATCGCTGGCGCGCCACTGGCAAGTTTACACGGGCTGCACACTAACGACCGAACACGCTGCAGACGCACACAAGGCCTTGTTTTCCGAGGTTGACATTGCGTCTGTAGTCTATTCCATCAGGGATGTGTCTCCGCACGCACTCACAGCACAGTGGGGACGCTGCACTCGGTGTGCCATGGATTCAGATGGCTCACTGCCATATCAAGTTCAGGCACTTGCGCACATCTTACGGTACGACCCTGGTCTCCCCATTTTATCACACACGTTGACCATTACCATCATTCAAGCCCCAACCATGGCCCATACCTATCAGAACTCTTCCCTCAACGAAACCAATCTCGACTACCTCTCCTTGGCTCGGGAGCCGGTGAGCAGCACATTCTGACACCTCAGGACGGAATCCTTAGTTAGATTTTCATAGGCGCAAATAGAAATTAAGCTGACCGCCCGCTTCTGCTTTGAAAAGTACAAGGGAATATCTTGTCCCGTTCCAATTGCAAACATGTCGATTGTGCACTCTTGTACGACTGCCAACACAGTAGAGCAAGAGTGCATTCAGCGCATCAATGACGTTTTCACGAAGAAGTATGTTCCAGCCATTCGTGACCGCCTATTCGGATGGGACACAATTGATCTCCCACCCTTGATGGAACAAAGTAAGTGTAGTCTTCTCGTGTCAATTCACTGCTGATCTCGCTCATCTAGGACTTCGTCTGGATGAGAGCATCGCTGCCGGTCATTCCAGTGGCGGTTCGCCGTTCCTTTTCCCTGATCCAATGTCTCAGTCGACACCGACTCTTTCGCCCGGAGAGCTCTCTTTCGACGATCTTTCATCTCGTCAACCACCGGCCACTACCCGGTCTTCTTTGACGAGCAACTTTTCTGATATTTCGAGTCCCAACACTCATGGCCTCCCCTCGGACAACTCGTTCCACCCCTCTCTGTGTCTCACAGACGCAGATCAATCCTTGGACTTGTCTGTGGTGTCCAACGATGCCGAGTTCACCACGTTCTCACCTCAGAACGTGACTATCAGGACCAACCGTTGGGAGCGCACCCCCTCACCGCCAGTCATTCCCTTGTCACCAACAATTGGTCTCCTCGCAGAAGGCATTTCAGTTACCCGCTCTGGTCGCATGTCAGGACCCATGAAACGTCTTGGAAAATTTACAATACCACTACCAGAAATTACAGATAACGAGAAACACGACCGCGAGTCCCCCATTTCTATTAGTTCCGATTCCAGCCCTGGAACACCCAATACCCGTGACTGCGCAATTATTCCCGAATCGCCAACCATTAGCAAATTGCGCAAACCTGGCAAAGCTCCGGTCTTTATTCCACCGGCGCTGCAGTTCAAGCGAGCTGCTAAACCAAACAATGCTAGCGCTACCGGTACAATGGAGCAGAGAGCGCCACAGTCCGCACGTTCCCCACCAGCAGTTGTCTTTGATACGCCACCGAAGACAGCATCCGACCTCGTTGCTCGGTCGACAAAGAAGACACCGCGCATGACGAAAAGAAAGCCAATACAAGTCGTTACCCTGGAAGATGTTGAAGAGGCTGAGATACGAGCTGCTTCACAGATCAAGAAAACCCGGTTGGTCAATGTGAAGGTCGCTAGCTCCCGCTCACGCGCATCAAGTCCCGACCCGTTTGTTAGTCAAGGTTCGCCTACAAAGTCACATCCTACGCGGAAAATGATGACGCGCCGCCCTGCAACACACGCCACCCCTGACCCTGACCACACCGTACCGCTCGCAGGAAGTTCACACCTTCAAGCATCTGTATGCGGCGACGCTGATGGACATGTTGTGAACAACAACTTTTATCTCATGGCAATGGACCCTTTTGCCATTACCTACGGTCACCATCGGGATGCTGGCTATGACCGGATCACCAAAGAGATCAGCGGTTTACTTGCTGGCCATCTGGTCAGCGCAACAACGCTGGATGAGATTTGGATGTGCATTTACCAGGCAAAAGGGTATGAGCCACATTGCTGGATGGCTAATTTGGTGAAGAACGGTGTCCCTGAAACGTTGATTGGTCCTTTACTTCAAATTATGACTGTGGCAAGTCGTGATCGTCGCAAAACTTAGAGGTAATTTATTTTTGTCTCCATGATCTGGTTGACTGATCCCAGATTCAAAGGCAATTGCGGTGCTGGACTAACTCTAACAATTCCGTCAGAAAGTTCTTTTTTCGCTTTGTTTACACTGCCATCTGCATTTTGACTCCGATACAAGTCTGCTGTATATATTGTGGTATGAATCCAATCCTTGTGTCCCCCTCACGCATAGCTTGATGGCACGCCTCACCATTGCCAAAGGTAAGCGCTTGCGGGCAAAACTAACGAAGTTACAGAGGGATGACCGCCACAGAAGACATGTTGCCCTTGCGACTGATCTCGCTTCCACACGTCAAGCACTGGCACAGGGAGCGCAAGACCTTGCAAAGAAACATGGGCGGTATGTTGGCGAACATATTTCTAGCCTATAAAATTTAATTCACGGTCAAATTGCAGCACACTCAAGTGGACACGCACGAAACTCCTTCTCAGCTCCAGGCTGCGTGAAACTCGACGCGTAAATTCGTGGAATGCCTTTCTGAAGGAAAAATTACACGAAGCCAACTCCGGGCGCGAGAAGGGCGATCGATTCAAGCTCCCACTGTTCATCACGAGATACAAGGATGAGTTGTTGGCCGAGTATCGCAAGCTCTCCCCTGTACAGAAGCATGGCTTGATAGTGAAGGCTCAAGCTGCTCGTGATGCAAAGGTCCCATCTGCTCGTGCAAACCCAAGAGCGGTGAACCAAACGATCACCGCTGCATTTACCAAGATGGATAACGAGGTTCTTAATTCTTAATTCTTCTTCATAACGAGCTAATGCACTGTGTCAGTGAACAGCGCTTTGCACTCAGACCGGCATGGAAGGATTTTTTATTGCAGTTCGGGGAAGCATCGAAGATCATGCCGAACCAAAGCTTTTCTTCAGTGAGAAGGCAGAGAAGTTTGTGCGCGCTGTTTTCGATGTTGAACCGCGCCGATTGGCACTTCGTCTCAAGTCCTGGGTTGTCAGTGGGATCGGTAAATTTATTGCTTGCTTATCTTTCCTCTACGAGACTGACTTCAGACATGACAGACATCCCTGCCACTGCTAATAGACAGCGTCCACTCAACCGCATTATTAGTAGCTGTCGCAGCATCATCCAAGACGAACTCAGTAAGTTGCACTCTGTCGAAGTATAACTACGGCTAAAATCTATTTTAAGATGATATCTTGGCGCAGTACAAAGTCACCCGAAATGTCAAAATGAATTACACAAATTACGAGCACCAGATCGTCGAGCATTATGGCATCGCATTGGTCGGATGGCCTGTCGTTGGTCGTGTAAGGAACCCGTCGAAGATTGGAGGTAGGGAGGAGGTCGCGAAATTGCTCAATGCCCTGAAATCAAAATCTTGCAAGTGGGTGAAGCTCACAGACGAGCAACTTGTTGCACGTACTGCTGAGAATAAGGTTCGTCAGGCTGCCGGTGAACAGGTTTATAAACCATGGAAAGTGCGGGGAGCTACTATGCCAAAGAGAGTAACTGTTTCATCCTCATCTTCATCGTCAGAAGATGACGACAATGACGAAGATGTAGAAAGCTAATTGTTCATAGTTATTCAGTTGAGTAGTAATACATTACATGTTACTGCTACCATGTCATTGTGACTGGACACGCACTGCAGGGTCACAAGCACTTGGCAAACTATCGCCTACCACACTTCTACACGACGAGCATAGTCCCAGATTACATTACAATGGTGTCTGTTCAACGCCGAAGGCATTAGAACACTAGTGCACATTCCCAGGATTTGGGGGTCTGGGTATATAGACAACTATCCCACTCGCTTACAGTGCTGGTGAATCACCGCATTAGCGAAAAGTGTTACAATAACATACAAACATACCCGGTGACCAGCTTCCTTTGACACTAGATGACCTTGTCGAGTATTTGAGTAGTACCACTAGCAGAGAAAATTGACATCTTGACGCAGCCAGATAATCAACACATTTTCCTTGTTGCGTTGTCGCCAGAGTATCAAAAAGAAATGGTGAGTAAAGCTACATGCAGAAGAGTCAGGGTGCAATAGAAATATCATGTAAAAAACTTGCCTGCAACGCATGGTTGAAGATATGTGGCAACAGTACCGGCTGTCGAAGGCGTAATGGCAGGGCCTTCCTAACGCTGTGCACTGGCCAGAGAGATGCGGGAGACCCGCATGGGTAAAGAAGCGTGGCGATGGCGTTCCCAATTGTCGAGAACGCGGTGGTAGAACCTTCCTAGTGTAGTACAATGTTACGGGCTGGGAGGAGATCGAGAGGCGATACGCTGAGTTACATCGCTCTATCGATCGCGCTACTGAAGCATTCGTACAGGCGGGGCTTCTTAGCACTTCCGACCGGGACTTATACCTGGTGTAT
>JBBPTU010001015.1:0-15494 GCA_038094295.1 Tylopilus aff. beelii | reverse complement strand
GGCCTCCAGACGACGTTACTCCTGCGGTGGTTGGTGATGAAGGTATGCGAGTGGCTTCGACGTCCGGTCTGTCGACTGATGTGGGTCAGACATTACAGATAGCAAAGGAAATTGTGGGCGACGACGACGAAGTTGCCAGAAGTAACAAAGCTGGTCGCAATTCTGAGCGGTTTGACGAGTCGTAGGCTCGGGCTACTTAGGACGATCCTGGACAGCATCTCGATACTCACAACTATGCTACCCTTCGGTGCAACGATATTTCAAGTTACCAGTAAGCAACGAGCCCGTCACTCCTACTTTCGCTTCCTGCATCTGTACCCTATGGCACGCTCCATTTGTTAGGATCGGATTGACAACTCGGTTTCTTGGTCTTGTACGGTGCACGTGACTCGCTTTACAACGACGCCGCGAATAAGACCTTTTTGATGGGCTAGACCACATGTAGATTTTCATTTAGCTTTACAATCCAGAGTCAAAGATGACGGCGAACCAGCCTCAAGTCGTCGGTGTTCCACTGATCATCTGAGAATCACTACCAAGACGTCCACAAGTGACCACCCTTCGAGGCCCCGTGCGAGGCACCTTCGCACGCGAGTTTCTTTTTGGACCAGACTCATTGCAGTACTCAGTCTCCGCAGGGCGTTCAAATTATGCAATACGACTCGTTCGCATAGTACCCGAGGACTCGACACGATAAGTTAGGGCCCCTACTAGCAGCGGCTGATCAACATCGCTGCAAGTGCACCTCGTGTATGAACCACCGACTCTGGATGGCTTACCCTGGTTTGATTCCTCCCCGACAAGCACTCAATGATGTGCTAGTCGCAGCCATGTCACTATCATTGATAGGTTGAAGGCGAGCGTTTTCAAGGCTGGGTAACACAGGTACAAAGACTATATCCGAGTTGTCGTAACTCCCTTTCACCTGCCATAGTCTATCCTTGATTGAATTCAAGATGTCCATCCACGAAGTGCAATGCCATCAACTTCAAGTCAGATCATAAGCAATGGGTCACGCACATCATGATACTATGATCCTCTTCACGTACTGTGAGTTTGTTTGTAAAGCCTCACAGACCGGGAGGGCTGCCACCGGCTGCATAGAGGAGCTGGCAAGCAAGAGAGGTATCAAATTAGCTCAAGCCCCATCCGCTTGTCAAGACCACTCAGTATTATAGTCAAGTCGGAATCACATCACACGTCAAACGAAGAGCAATCAACATACAACTATTCCTCACGAACCAGTCCGGAGAACGTGTCACACCAAGCTACTACTCAAGAGCTCGTAATACATCCAACAAGATCATACAGGGTATTGTTCGACATTATAGCTAAAGAGCATCGACGTCAATGGGAGCGCATTGAACGTCGGCAGTCCCAACCTATGTGAGCCGCCAAATCAGCACAAATTATCAAGCCTGTCACCAACCCCAAGTAGACCCACCTGATCGCTCTTGGTGCAACATGCAGTCTGCGTGCTGCATTTCGTACCACCAGTGGCACTAATCACCGCAACTGTGTTACAGCTAAGCCCAGCAGGTACGTTGGTACCTGCCACCGCTGTGAGAACACCACCAAGTACCCCCGTGAAAGGCAGGGCGCTCTGCAAACCAACCCATTGCTAAGTAATCTACCGAAATAGAACTATATGGAATGTCTTACCTTGAACACCTTGTTGCAACAGTAAGCAGTGCCAGAGCTGCAGTTCGAGTTACCAGCAGCAGCAGCGACCGCAACGAGCGTAGCAAGGGGAAGGAGGGCGGCAAGACGGGAGAACATCTTTAATGATGGGGTGGGTGTCTGGAGAGCTGCGATTGAAACGAGCAAGCTATTGCTGAAGATCACTGGCCCTGGACCTCCCCTTTTTAGGTTCCTAACAATTTCCCCCGTACGGCCTCTCTCGCCTCCGACCAACCGGTGACCCGCACAAATCTGTCAAAGTACCAGGAAGCGAAGGCCGAACCTGCCTGCCAGTGGCACAACATTTTCTCGTTGATGAGTCATCACAAATCGTAATGCTTATAGTGTTTCGCATGCGGTGATTCACCTAGGAAGGGATGGTGTCTGAACTGCATTTGACGATGCCCTATCAAGCCTGAGTGTTCAAGAGTCATGAGCTCATCCTTGGCTTCTTTTCCATTTTTGTTACCGCGACAAACATGCCATTCACGGCATGCTTTACGTACGAACAATCCACCGGCATCAAGAAGAAGGTTCCGAGTCATGGTTGCGATCAATCGTGATATGTACTAGACTATTCCTAGTAGACAGAATAGTCCAACGTGACGTTGCTCTGCGATATGGAGACTCACCGGATGCCGGTGCGCGCCTGACAAGCTGAGGATAGGCGTCTCCGATTGCTAGTGTGTTTAACACCTGTGAATGAGGCCCTTTTGATGGCTGCTGCCAGAAGAGGAGATGACGAGTTGACCATAGCAGGGGGGGGGATTCGGATGTGCTTCTCTTCTCGGACACGCTGGACGAGTGCAACCGAGCCCAACGGGATCACTCGCGCGTTTATGTAATGCTGCGAACGATGGTCGTCGCCCGGCGGGTGGTCGCAGAGGTGCTGATGTGGTGTGGCTTTCGCTTCCTGGAACTTTGACGTATTCGTGCGGGTCACCGGTTGATCGGAGGCGAGAGAGGCTGAATAAGGGGGATTATTTGGGATATAAAAAGGGGAGGTCCAAGGCCAGTGATCCTCAGCAATAGTTTGCTTGTTTCGATCCCACCTCACTCTTAAAGATGTTCTCTCGTCTTGTCACCCTCCTTCCCCTTGCTGCGCTCATTGCGGTTGCTGCTGCTCAAGGTGGCTCGAACTGCAACTCTGGCACTGTTTACTGTTGCAACAAAGCGTTCAAGGTAAGACATCCCACTCGCTTGAATTCTGTTTGGGTAGATTGCTTAGCAATGAGTTGGTTTGTAGAGCGCCATGTCTTTCACAGGGGTCCTTGGTGGTACTATCAAGGCGGTGGCAGGTACCAACGTACCTGTTGGGCTTACCTGCGATGTGGTTACGGTGATTGGTGCCACTGGTGGTACGAAATGCAGCACGCAGTTGGCGTGTTGCACCCAGAGCAACCAGGTGAGTCTGCTTGAGGCTGGTAACAGACTTGATAATTTATACTGATTGGGTGGCTCACAGACCGGGACTGTCAACATTCAATGCACTCCGTTTACCGTCAATGCTGATTAAATATAACGTTGGATAATACACTGTATGATCTTGTTGGATGTGTTACGAGCCCTTGAGTAGTAGCTTAGTGTGGATGCATTCTCCGGACTAGTTCATGGAGAATAATTGCATATTGCTTCAAGTTGCACTTCATTCGAGGTGCACTGTGATTCCGACTTGGCTATAGTATAGCTGGCAAGTAAGGGCTCCCAAAGAGGCGACAACCAGCTTGAATTGTCCCGAATAAAGAGTCCTGGCACTGTCTGTGGGAACATGTCATACTCGAAAGCACATTATCCCGCTCGTACCGTGTCGCTGACCTCATATTTTCTCATGTTCATGGTTGCGACCAAGTTTTTTTGACCAGTGGGACGCCGTCGGACCTTCAAAGCTTCAAGTTTCAAACGCGACACGATACGACCTTCAAGTTCCGGCGCGAGTAAACAAGAAGGGATTGCAAACTTTCAGGAACTACCTCGTCACAGGGTAAGCATGACTGCACTGAACGAGGACAACATCTGAGTACCACGAGCATTTTCACAGGAAACGATGATGATATTGAGGGATGTGTATATGGCAGTACAAATAGCGAGTAGGGGGTATCAGTTGCAAAAGAAGCAGGCACGAGAAGATAGATGACAAATGCGGACTACCTATGACAGCAGTGCGTTAGCCTTGCATGTGCCGGTGGATGTTCTCGGAAGCGCTGTCCAGGCATCACGTTAGTCCAGGTAAAACGAAAGCTGTCAGACTCACCTATATCATTTCTTCCGCACATAATGAGGAAGTAGGAGGCGGCCTCCATTGCACCGAAGTTGGTCGACTTCAGATAGTTGATGTGGCAAGCACTTTCTGGGTGAAGTTGTGTGCTGGGTATCGCAAAGCATAGCTGATAGATGATTCAGGCAGAAAACAGGTGGCACGAAAATCAAGGACCACTATCTTGTCGAGTAATGGGAGTTGATAGCGACGGGGTAAAGGTAGAGCATTTCGTTCCTGAAGCTGACACGTTTAGGGTTTCCGCTGGTCTAAGGATCTGCCACGGTTGTGAATCTTCAAGGAGTACTAGAAAATTAGTGGTTGCTTATGCCATTAAGATAACTCTGGAGCTCCTTGATCGTCTCGCACTTGATACCAGAGGTCCATCCATAGAACAGGCCATAAACGGCTGCCCTGCTACCGAAGTGTCCAGATACGTGGCTCGGGGCTTCGGTGCGCATGGCTTTCGCTACTGGTCCGTGGTCACCGACATCGGCGTGTACGTATGCCCCGTAGGGTTATATACCTCAAGTCGTGTGGGGTACGCTTGGCACATCCCAGTCATTCCCTTCCGCGGCGCAACACAAAGGAAGAAAAGGACGCACGTGAATCTCGCTGCCCAGCGCAGCCACATACACGCTTTTCGCGCGAGCGTGTTGATTATCCGTGGTGCGCACAGATTCTTCTGACCCGTTGACCGGTCGTAGCACCAGTGAATGTGAAAACGTGGGCTGCAGAGACCGCATAAAGCGTCAGCGAGTAGACGGACCACTGGAGGTCGAGAATAGGAGCCTTAGGCAGACTCGACAAGAGGCCGTAGTTGGTGGTTGGAGAGTAGGTCTGCCAGAGGGCTGTCTACCGATAAAAAGCGTACTTGAGGAGCACAAACGGTCGGGGGTGCGAGAAACGAGCAGAACATGGACCATCGTAAGCGCATACGAGGACGGAAGACGCACAGACGCTCGGGTCGGCTGGGCAAGCCGCAATGTTCTGTCAACATCTCAGCCCTGTGTCATACGCGTGAGTCGTACGCGACGACGCTCTGCGACACGTCCACTCACCGAATACACGCCCGACAAGCGAGTGATGGGTGCCTCGGGATTGCTCCTTCGTTTGATGCAGCGGACCAGGCCTTTCTGACGGTCGTCGGACGAGGAAGTCACGAGCTGAGTTCGTGGCGGAGTGTTCGAACCGTTGGTGTGACGGGACGTTGGGCCAACGAGACGGAAAACTCCGAAGGAGTATACCAAAGGGGTAACGTACACGTTCACCAGGAACCCCTGCCGCGTCGACGTTTGACTTAACGAGTCCAATCTATTCTGCGCTCATCTCTATCTACACTGTTCCAGGCACGGACCATTGCAAGTCCTACATTTCGCTCAGATCAGAGTGCTGATCTGCTGGCGTTAGCGTCGAGGCATACCGCAATCATATCGGACAGTCTATCTGATTCATCTGAAACGAACACTGCTCCATGCTTCATTGATCACCTTCCTGGGGAAATTCTCGAAGCCATATTCATCCATCAGGCTTGCGACTATTACAATCAATATGAGTGCTATGTCGTCCCGACTGTCCCAGACTGGGTCTACGTTTCGTACGTTAGTCGCCGTTGGAGGAATGTCGCGCTCAATTGCCATTCTCTTTGGTCCTATCTTCTCATCACTTCGCCGCGCTGGACGGAGGAGTTTTTGGCAAGGTCTGGGCAAACATCTCTCAAGGTGAACCTGAGACTCGGTACCATGCCCACCAACCGTGACGAGCTGCGACGCCACGGGTCTCGGTTTCTGGAACAAGTGATGTCTCATTTAGAACGCATAGAAGAACTTCGAGTGAACACTCCCCTCATGCTAACCAGTCAGCACATCCTTTCCAAGCTTTCGTCTCCCGCTCCTCGCTTGCGAGTTCTGGATATCTATTGCTTTTGGTCCGGGAACCCCTCTTTGTTCCTCAATGGACACACTCCGATGCTTGAAACACTCAAGCTCAGAAAGTGCGCGGTGGCTTGGTATTCGCTCAGCCTGAGTCGCTTAACATCTCTCTCTATATCTGGCGTTCCCTACCCGTTTCGACAAGACATGTTTGGGTTTTTGACCACGATCGGTCAAATGCCAAATCTCGAATCTCTGCGTTTGAATAAGACCCTCTCAAGCGCAGAGGATTTTCTTTCTAGCACGGCGTTCCGTACTTTCCAGAAAATCGAATTACACCATCTCTCTCTCCTGGACATGCCTGCGCCACTTTCGACGACCGTTGCATTCCTTTCTTGCGTACAAGTCCCGTCCAAAGCAAGGATTGGGCTAGGCTGGCATGAAAACAGAGAAGATCCTCTTTACCCTGGTTATTGTGCCACCTTCAACTCACTCGTCGCACAACGCTTCGCCATTTATGCGCTCCAAATCCCACCAATTCATTCGTTAGCATTCTACTTCAGTGAGGCGGCGGGTCCGGTGGAGATCTGTTTCAGCACTTCGGAACGCCGCTGTGGTTCTCTTCACGACATTCTCAACCTCGATGTTCCATTCTCTCATGTGATGCAAATGAGAGATGGAACTTATGTTTTGGGCGATATCTTTTGTGTCGTACCTTTATCAAACGTCCAGAGTCTTCGGATCACTCTTGAACATTCCACAGAATTGGCCTTCTGCAAGGATCTCTTGAAGTACCTCCCGAATGTACGGTACATCAAACTAACCGCTGTCTACATGCAGGGCCTATCGTCCATGCTCTCCGCTACTCCTCCTGAAACCTCGGGAAACGAGAAGAAAGATGGGGAAGGCGATAGGGGTCAGGATCATGTACTTGCGCCGGTGCTGGAAGAGATGGAACTTTCTTGCATTCAATTCGACTACAAGATTGGAGTGGGCAGGGATCCACTGAAACAAAGCGAGATACGATCAATATGTAAGGCTCTGGCGACCCGTAAAGAGCCTCGCGGTCGATTTATCATGGCCCACTGCACCATACAGAATTCCAAACAGGAAGAGGAAGAGTTTGGAATGACGAGGTGGTGGGGAGGTGGTCACTTCCATGTGTCAACGCTCTGGATGGCTTCGAATAGATCGGGCGAGGAATCCGCGGAGGTCGTCTCCAGACGATATTACTCCTGCGGTGGTTGGACGATGAAGGTATGTTGGTGACTTGCGGCATCCGGCCTGTCGAATGATGTCGGTCAGACACTACAGATAGCAGAAGAAATTGTGGGCGACGACGATGAAGTGGTTCGAGGTAACGAGGCTGATGGCGATTTTGAGCTGTTTGACGAGTCGTAGTCCCGGGTTACTGAGGACGATCCTGGAGAGCGTCTCGATACTTATGCTACCCTTCAGCGCGACAATGTTTCAAGTTACTAGTAGGCAGCAAGTTCGTCACTCCTACTTTCCATTGCTGCCTCTGTGCTCGATGTCGCACCCCATTTGCTAGGATCGAATTGAGGACTCAGTATCTCGGTCTTGTCTCGGAGGTGGCGTAATTCGCTTTACAACGACGCCGCGAATGAGACCTTCTTGACGGGCCAGGCCATATGTAGATCTTCGTTTAGCTTGATGATCCAGAGTCAAAGACGACGATGAACCATCTTCAAGTCGTGTTCCACTGACTCCCTTCTGAGAGTCACTTTTAAAAGATGTCTGCGGACGACCACCCTTGGAGGACTCGTGTGGGGCACCTTCGCATGCAGGCTTCTTCTGAAATCAGACTCACTCAGCTGTACTCAGTCTCCCGGGCCGCAGGGCATTCAAATTATACTCATTCGGATAGTACCCGAGGAACACGCTAACGTAAAGTTAGAGTCACCAACGACTCGGAAGGGCTTACACTGGCTTGATTCATCTATCGAGCACTCAATCATGTGCTAGTCGCAGCCATGTCACTATCATTGATAAGTTGTGAGTGAGCGTTTTCAAGGCTGGGTACACCGGCAAAGACTGGCATGTCCGGGTTGTCGTTCACACTGACATCAGGAAATTCAACTCTTACTTAATCACACTTTACGAGCCTGAAGCTCGGTTTCAGGGCCACTGATGAGCAGCGACTCCACGGGTCTTGGTTTCTGGAACAAGTGATATCCCACTTAGAACGCACAGAAGTATTTCGCGTGGATAGTTATCTCACGTTAGCCAATCAGCACATCCTTTCATCTCCCGCTCCTCGCTTGCGAGTTCTGGGTATCCACTGCTTTTGGAATGGGGACCATTCATTGCCTTTCAATGGAGACACTCCGATGCTTGAATCACTTGAGCTCCGTTTATGTCCGGTGGCTTGGTATTCACTCAACCTGACTCGCTTGACATCACTCTGTATATCTGAGGTTCCCCACTCGTTTCGACAAGACATGTTTGGGTTTCTGACTACGATTGGTCGGATGCCAAATCTCGAATCTCTATATTTCCGGTGGGCCCTCCCAAGCGCCAGGGATTTCCTTTCTAGCCCTGCATTCCATACCTTCCAGAAAATCGAACTACCCCGTCTTTCTCTTCTGGAAATGCCTGCGCCACCTTCGACAATCGCTGCATTTCTTTCTTGCGTACACTTCTCGTCCAAAGCAAGGGTTGTGCTAAGCTGGAATAAAAGAGACATAGGAGATCCTCTTCACCATAGCTATTGTTCCACCATCAATTCACTCATCACACAACGTTTTGCGACGTCTGAAGATCCTGTGTCCCAAATCCCGTCAATTCGCTCCTTGGAGATCTACTTTGATACGGGGGGCAGGGCGGAAATCTCTTTCAGCACTTTGGGTCATGTCTTTTATTCTCCTCACGACATTCTTCGCCTCGAAATTCCTTCCTCTGAAGTCATGGAATGGAGAGATGGAAACTATGTTGTGGGCGATATCTTTTTCGCCGTACCTTTATCAAACGTCCAGAGTCTTCACATCCGTTTCGAAGCCTCCCCGAAAATGGCCTTCTGCAAGGATCTCTTGAAGTATCTTCCAGATCTACGGTACATCAAGCTGAGCAACGTCTACGTACCTGGCCTATCATCCATACTCTCCATCGCTCCTCGTGAAACCGCAGAAAACGGGAAGAATTATGATGAAGGTGATGGGGGTCGAGATCACACACTTGCGCCAGCGCTGGAGGAGGTGGAACTTTCTAACATTCAATTCTTCATGGGAGTGGGCAGGGATCCGCTTGGACAAAACGAGATACGATCACTCTGCGACGCTCTCACGACCCGTAAAGAGCCTCGTGGTCGATTTACCATGACTGAATGCATCATACATTCAGAACATACATGTGAAGATTTCGAAATGACGAGGTGGTGGGGAGGTGGTCACTTCCATGTGTCAACGTTACGGAGGGATCCTCGGGATCTTGGAAGTAGTCTCCCGATTAAACCATTATTCTGATGTTTAGCTATGATGAAGGTATGTAGGTGACTTGCGGTGCCCCGTCTGTCGACTGACGTGCGTTGGATAGCAGAGGAAATTATGGGCGACGGTGATGACGACGAAGTGGCTGAGAGTGACAAGGCCGATGGAGATTTTGAGCGGTTTGATGGATTGTGGGACTGGGTTACGGAAGATGATTCCCCTGGAGGTATTTCGAGTTAACCAGTAAGCAACAACTTGAAGCCCGTCCTAGTGACTCCTACTTTTACTTCCTACCCTGGAATCTATGATATGCCACATCCGTGGTAGGATCGAATCAACGGCTCAATATCTCCCGAGGGTTTTGTGCAGTGCGCGTGACTCGCTTCACAACAACGCTGCTCTGCGAACTCACTGCCAGTGAATGCGCGCCAGGTGACATTGCTCGCGTGATTGATGCTGCGAATGAGACCTTTTCGACGGGGTAGACCATATGTAGAATCTTCCTTCAGCTTGACAATCCAGAGTCAAAGACGACGACGAACCAGCCTCAAGTCGGTATCCCACAGACGGCTAATTCTTGGTCAGTGCTATCGTGTGATCAACAAGACGGGACGTGATTCGTGGAGAACGTGGGACCATGATAATCACAATTTTGATGCAATACTGAGGTGTTCGTGACCGCGGGAGGAGTTATGCAACCCTGCCGTTCAAGCTTGAGTTGCCGCGTTTCCATCTCGCAAACCTCTCGGACGAATCCGGGGTTTCCGAGTCGCCTCCCTCGTCTCGCTCTTTCCAGTTACAACATCTAGCTCGACTACAACCTCCGCTAGAAACTGGGTGCCTATCTGCAAGACGAAGTCCTCGCGCCACCACTCATCGACGTTTTCACGCGTTGGCGCTCGTACTTGTCAGCTATCTTCTCCACCAAGCCCTGTTTCGTGATAGTGGCCGCACCGAGCCATCTGAAACAGAAATCGTAAAAGCACTCCGCATGCACGCGAGTCGTACGTTTTGAGGCTCGGATGCGTCTTCCTCTCTTTGCTTCATCTTTCGTCTCCTCTGCCACCGGCTTCGTCAGTTTTGTACGGTACCGGGAAAACATCGCGAAAGAAGGAGGTGGGTGTGTATGAAGTACGCCGGAGGGACTAGGCGACGCTAGGTGATCGCCCATCGCGTGGACGAACACGCATACGATGGGACGACTTGACTGCATACATGGTCTGCTTCATGTTCCACTCTATCCACCTATACCTAATTTGACTTGTTGCCAGGCGGGTATACCATCGCAATACCAGTGTGGGGGTCATCGTTCCCTTACCTCTAATAAAGGCGGACACAGACGTAGAAACAACCTCTTGTGTCCGATGTGAGGGTACGCTCTCGTCACGTTTTCGACGATCCTACACTGCTCACGATCGGCCTGGAATGGCGACAGTCAACGTTGGTGTACGTTTCGCGGTAATCCGGTTTCCAAAGCAGATCGTCCTCGGTGAACTCAGCTTCGAATGAATATGCTGGGAACGCAGCATGTATTTCAGAGAGCGTGCCCGATTATCGCGGTTATAATTGCCGTTTTCTTCGCACATGTTCTAGTAGAGTTGGTGAGCACGCTCATCTCTGTGATGGTCGTCCCGAGACCGGAGATGATTGTATTGTCAAGAGTAATCTGGTTAGTTCTGATGGCACGCGAAAGAGGACTGGTGTAGAGTTTCTCTGGGACAAGAATGCAGAAGCGTCGTTCCGTCTCCCATGCAGCTTGGCGCCTTGAACTCGCTGTTCGCCCAATGGCGTGAGCTCTGGATCGGCTGAGATGACCCGTCGGTGGGACAAGGTTGGAAACCAAACACAGTATGCACGTCCCTATACGATCTCCCTATCACGATTGGATTTTGATCAGCGCCTAGTGTGAGGTCGTCGATTGTCTATCGACGTCCCTGTAAACCCAAAACTCACTAGTCCCATACCTCCAGACAACGCACAAACGTCGATGAATGCAGACTGGAGGTACATTGCTGGACACGGCTTGGTGTAATATTTCTCCTTGGCCACGTTCTCTGATAGAGTTAAAAGCCAAACAGGATGATGAAAGGAACGGCCCGGGAACGATGGTGGTAGCACTCACAAAATCCTTGTCCACTGCCAAAAAAGATCTCGTACTGGACGTTGTACTGTGCGGTCGCGTTGAGCCTCCGAATCTCCCAGGCGAACGTTACCCACCAATCAGGACGTTCGTCTATTAAACTGAATCGGGGAGGGGGGGTCTAGACACGCGTAGATGTCAGTCCGTCCGGGCTTGGGAAACGCGCAAACTGTAAATCCTATGGTCGACTCACTGGAGCCTGTGTAAGAGTGAGATTAAGTAGTGGCTCAGAGTCTGCGTAGAACAGGACATTCGTATACATCGTTCGGCTCCCAAGGAGTCGATTGGCTTGAATCGTCTCAAATCATAAAGAATCCTGGCACTGTCTATAGGAACATGTCGCACTTGAGAGTACATTATCCATTCGTATGGCGTCACTAACCTCGTATTTTCTCGTGCTCTCAATGGTTGTGACCAATTCTTTTGACAATCCTGGGACGACGACCTCCAAGTTCTGGCGCAAGCAAACAAGGGACTGCAAACTCAGCAGGAGCTACCTCGTCATATGGCAAGCACCCCTGCACTTATTGAGGAAAGTAGCTAATTACCACGGGCATATTCACGAGGGACAATAATGATATTGAGGAATGCGTATATGGCAGTACAAAAGGCAAGTAAAGGATGTCAGCCGAGAAGCGGGAACGAGAAGATACATGACAAGCGCAGATTACCCAGGACAGCAGTGCGTCAACCCTGCATACGCCGGCGAATGCTTGTCGGAAGTGCTGTCCAGATATCACGTTAGTCCAGGTAAAATAAAAGCTGTCAGACTCACCTATGTCATTTCTTCCGCACATAATCAGGCAATGGGAGGCAGCCCCCATTGCACCGAAGTTGGACGATTTCGGATAGTTGATGTGGGAGGCAACTTTCCGGGTGAAGTTGTGTGCCGGATATCGCAAAGCGTAGCTGATAAATGACTCAGGCAGAAAGCAGGTAGCATGAAAGTCGAGGACCACTATTTTGTCGTCGAGTAACTTGAAGTTGCGTGGGTGGATATCGACGGGGCAAAGGTAAAGCTTTTCATTCTTGAAATCGACGCGTTTAACGTTTCCAGTGCGTTTAAGGATCTACTGCGATCGTGAATCTTCAAGGAATACTAGAAAATTAGTGGTCACTTACACTGTTAAGATGATTCTCGAGTTCCTTGATTGTCTCGTACTTGATACCAGAGGTCCATTCACAGAACATGCTATGGACGGCTGCCCCACCA
Organism: Tylopilus aff. beelii; assembly: GCA_038094295.1. Lineage (NCBI taxonomy): Eukaryota > Fungi > Basidiomycota > Agaricomycetes > Boletales > Boletaceae > Tylopilus > Tylopilus aff. beelii. Next base: position 2,890 of record JBBPTU010001015.1, on the reverse strand, counting down.
CCGAAGTGTCCAGGTACGTGGCTTGGGGCTTCGATGTGGATGAGCGTGCTCACAGCTTTCGCTACTAATTCATGGTCACTGCCGTTGCAGTCTGGAGCCTCAATATACTCCATGATAATATGACCAATGGGATAGGCAGGAATGGAGTGAGTGAAAGCTGCAAAGACGTGAGGGACCTTCACGCCAGCCTCTGGGTGCGCGTCTAGGTACATCGCGACCCAGGATTGCGTGAGTGCCTCGTCTATCCCAACGTTGGGACCATACTTGACCCAGGCCAAGACAACTCCGGAAGCATCAGTGTATGGAATGCCGTCCTTGTTGTAGCCGGCTTGACGACAAAGAGCGATGATTTCATCTTGGGAGGGTAGATTGGCTGGGGGCTCTGAGAAAATGCCAGGAGCGGTGGCCACTAGGAGAGGGTATCAGTAAGGGGTACAGATAGGTGTGAACAGAAGTACGTACTCCGAACGAGAAAGTGAACAGTTTGATGCGATGAGGGGTGGAAGCAGCCAGATCAGACGCTTCATGAATCATGATCCATTCTTTTATGGTAACAAGGCGTCACAAATACTGCGGTGCATGTTTATCCACCCCTTTTATGTAAGACTGTACCTATGAAGACAAATCACCCAATATAACGTGGAATAAATCAGAGTTTGAAATTCGTCCAAATGTAGCCTAGAAGTGGACGAGGAATAAATCACAGCTTCGCTGATAATCTCGAAAATCAATATCCACCCAATCTGCGTTGTGGACGAAATCATCGAGCTCCAGCTAATGGACGAGCTCGATGAGCAGATTAAGGAACAAGAAAACAGGCAATTGCTCACAGTTGCCGCACTTCCAATGTCTGTCACATGTCACACTCCGAACTCCATACGGACTCGACACTGTTCACTGGCAGTTCAGGAAAACAACATTTTTTGCGACAAAAAATGAATCACAAACATGAGAGGGTACATACTTCCGAAAGAACCAAGGACGAAGCAAGAGCAAATGACTAGTGGACAGACAACCGCCAAATATGGGCAAAACGAACGATAACATGGATTCACTACTAGTAGCGAAAACTGATCTGATGAGGATATGTCGTGGTGTATAAATGAATCGATATCTCTTACCTTGTGTGCGGCAACCGGGGAGACGACAAGGGAAACAGCGACTTGAATGCTCGACTCGGAGCTCCTATGATCTTTGATTGATGAGAACTATTGTCCTAAAACAAACGCTGAGTAATACGGTCCGAGGACTGGCAACCGATCATACTGTTCCTTTAGGTCCAGGACTTATTTCTTCCGCCTGCCAGTGATGGCCTGACTGACTGACTACTATTCGAGCCTATAGGCCTGACTGCTCGCACACTGTCTCTGTCTTGGCGCAACTATCCGACTCTTACACCGACTGTCCTCATTCGAGTGCAGCCGCTTGTCTGTAACACCCACCGTCTCCGTTCGAGTGGAACCACTTGCCTGCAATGCCCACCGTACCTGTTCAAGCACGATTGCTTTCAACCTGATCTACCCACTGCACCATTTTTAGCACGATTTCTTGCCTTTCACGCCAACCGTACCCTTCATGATTCGAGCCCGATCGCTTGCCTAACACGCACGCCGTACCTGTTTAAGCGTGATCGCTTGATGTATCTTGCAGCAACTCGTCTACTGGCCCCACTTATGTCTCTGAGTGTGACATCTATCACGGTGTTGTGCAGCAATATGATTGTTTTATTCCCTCACTGATGGATATCCAGCTTCGTTTGTTCCATGTTTGTGACGTCACAGGCGACAGGGTGGCTGACGACTCGTATTGCGTGTGGTCTATATAACTCTGCTCAAAGGTGATGGAACTCGAACCACAACCAGCTGTATTCAACCGCTTGTATCCCTCTTCCTTGCCAGCTTTTTAATCAGCTTCATTCGTATGTTGTTGTCACTTTTCGTGCTGCATCCCTGTGTTCATCATGTTTCTCTTCCTTCCGGGACCACCGTTGCGTGCAGATGTCTCCCCGAGGTGACTTCACTGCTGAAGACGTCCCACAGGATGTTTTAGGCCTGGTGATCTCGGATGCTCGTATCTACGCCGATGTCGTGAAGGCGGGACCTATGATAGGCACAGGTCTAGACGAGGAGGTTCGTTTACTTTATTCATGGTAGCAATTAACCTCACTTGTCGACGAGCAGAGGGCTGAGGACAAGGGCCTTGTGAAAAACCACTGGTACTGGCGGGCCACGATCAGTTTTGGGGGCAGTGACGGCCAGGTCCAAATTGGCTACAACACACAAATCAGGAGTATCCCCTCCAACGAAGGTCAGTACTACGGCAGCAGTCGTATCGGCGGCTCCGAATCCGAATCCGGCAACGCATTCAGCGCTGGCACCGGCAGCGTCTACAGCGCCGTCGAGAGCGACGGGAAGCCGCCCGAGCTCGAGAGCATCAAAGAGGGCACCCAGATCGGCGTAGCTGAGCTTTGTGTTCAGAGCGATAGCATTAAGGCTGGAAAACCTAGCGATATCTTGCCTCCGGACCACATCTCCTCAACGGACGGCAGCATCATCTACCAGCTCACAGAAGGCGCGCCTGTCGAAGGCTTCCTCGAGGTTAAACTCCGTCCCCGCACGATCGCATCGTGGCTGGCATATCGTAGCTTCTCTTTCGAACTCAAGGTCGGCACTACCGTTGGCGACCTCCTCCGCTCCATCACATCTCGGCCCATGCAACCGTTTATGTTCCGCAAGATTGGGGGCGCCTTCCTCGGCTGCCGCAATGGAATGTACGCTTATTTTTAACTTCCCGTTCCACTAAATATTCTTTTTTTTCTCGTCGTCGCATGACAGGTCTCAGGTGGCATCTGTGTGGATGGAGGACGGGTGGATGGCTAATCCACCTCTAT
>JBBPTU010001014.1:0-15503 GCA_038094295.1 Tylopilus aff. beelii | reverse complement strand
CTCGTTCTGACCCTTTCTCCAGTGGTGTCACCAGCTCCGGGAAGACGTCCAGTCTACGCCTCCTCGTCAGTCTGTCGTCACCCGGTCCGTTTTCTCTCCTTTGTCTCTCCTCGTTCTGACCCTTTCTCCAGTGGTGTCACCAGCTCCGGGAAGACGTCCAGTCTACGCCTCCTCGTCAGTCTGTCGTCACCCGGTCCGTTTTCTCTCCTTTGTCTCTCCTCGTTCTGACCCTTTCTTCAGTAGTGTCACTAGCTCCGGGAAGACGTCCAGTCTACGCCTCCTCGTGGGCCAAGTCCTCTGTCTCTCCGCGTCACGGCATAGCCGTTATCTAGAACTTCATTTCAATGACCGTGGCCGTATCGAATCTGCCAAAGTTCTCCCCTTCGCACCCGATAAATCCAGACTAAACCGTCTCGTCCACGAGGAGCGCACGTTCCACATATTCTACCGGTTCCTGGCGGGCGCCGCCCCTCAGGAGCGTGATTACTTCAACACTGTCAAAAGATCCCTCGAAATATGCCTTGTTGGCTTCCTCCGGTTGTTACCCCTTGCCGAATGGACCCTTTTAGTGACGATGCCACCGCAATGGAAGATCTCCGCGTTGCTATGCGCATCCTTGGTTTCAAAATCAAAACATCTTTCCTCCGTTTTGGCCGTCCTTGTTGCCATTCTCCTCTTGAGCAACGTCCAGTTCACGCAAAGGACGTTTCTGCGTCCGCCGCCAACTTTTCCGTCCTCCAGCAAGCCTGCGGATAATCTTGCACAAGCTCTGACGAACAAAACCAACTATGTTCGTAAGGAGGTCTACACCGTTCTTCTCAACGTCGAGTAGAGTGCAACCCAGCGCGATTCATTCATGCGTGATCTCTATGCCATCCTTTTCGCCTACGTTCGTCGAGACTGCGAATCACAAGATTGCCCCTGCGAACCGTGACGTTCTTCTCGCCACCAAGATGATTCTCTTCAACGCTCCTGGTTTCCAGACTCGTGGTGCCACAGGTATAGGTTCAATGATGTTTACGACAACCGCGCCTCCAATTTCCGTCTTCGGCCAGAACGACTTCGACGAATTTTGCATTAACTTTGCGGACGAGTTCGTCCAATCCTACGTCTTGCGCCATACGTTCGAGGACAGCGTTGGCTATAACGGTTACATGGTCGGTGATGGGATCTCCTTACCAGCCATCGCCGCTGTGGACAACTCCGCTTGTGTCGAACTCCCGCGCGGCGCTCAACTGGGCGAGCGCGCGACTCGTAAACCTGCCGGAATGCTTGGCATCCTGAACAAGGCATGCTCGTCATACAAATCGGGAAAGGCGGGAGACAAGAAGGCCGAGGAACTGCACCAGGATCTCGTTTCCAAACATGGCGTTCATGTCATTCGTCTCGGCCAAGGAGGCGAAAATGATCGGAGCTTGTTCGGCATCAACCACTATGCGGACAGCTGCTCGTACGATATTTCGTCCTTTATCGAGAAAGACTCCGATATCCTTGACTCGGCCTTTGTGTCACTACTCCGTAACTCCTCGGATGCGTTTGTTGCGAAGCTGGTTTCTGGTCCCTCCCTCTCCGTGGAAAGGCACTCCAAGGATGAAAGCGCCGTTGTCCTAGCACAAGTCCCGTCCCTTCCGCTCCGCCAGACGACACGGATTGCATCTCCAGATGGCTCTGCGCCTTCGTTGAGCGAGGGGCACTCCCCTCTAGACCCGGCCAAGATATGCACCGTCTCGGTACATCTCAACTACACTCTTTCTGAAATCTTTGGCTCCTTTGACAGGACGTGTTTGTGGACCATCTCCTGTATTCGGCCAATTCCCCCAACTCGTTTGACAAGCGGCGTGTCAAAGCTCAGATAAAGTCGCTTTTTTTCCCCAAACTCATCGCGCGCCGCAGCGTCGAATTCGTTACCGACTTGGAGCAGAGTGAGTTCTGCCAACGATATGTTCCGGCGATGCGTGGTTTGGATGAACAGCGCATTCGGCAATGCGCAGCTTCGAACGGATGGAAAGAAGGGACGGACTACGTTGCAGGCCACCAGTCCATTTGGTTATCGAAGATGGCGTCGGTGCGGCGAAGGAGCAGAAGCGCTGATACCATCGAGGATGACGAAAGTGTAATTGCGAATGACACCACGGAGTATACCAATACGGACACTCACGGACAAGACGTGCTCGACAACGAGAGTCGGGACAATCTGCTCATCGCTCGCGTGGGCAGTCATGGGTCGAGGTACCAGGATCCTAATCAACATCTTCCATACAGCGTTAGCGGGGTATCCCTCCAAACGTTCGTACACCAATCCTGAGGGAGGGTGGGGTTCAGAATGAGATAAGAAGGCGGGGAGTCCTGGTGGTTCGCTGCCTTGTCCATCCAAGGAAGCCACTATGGCCGTCAAAGCTGCACCCGCTGTCGTCGAGGAAATACCCACGAGTACTACGCGAAAATGGTCGCTCTTTTTTATTTGGATGTTGACCGGTTTAATACCTTCCTTCGTGCTACGCTACATCGGATAGATGAAGCGTCCAGACGTCCGTCTCGCCTGGCGAGAGAAAGTCGCCATCTGCTTCTTGGTCTTTCTCGTGACCGGCGTTGTTATCTTCCACATTGTCGAATTCGGTCAGCTTCTCTGTCCCGAGTTTAACAGAGTCTGGGCCCCAATGAGGTAGTCCAGCATACCGGTAATACGGGTTGGCGGGTTTCAGTGCAGGGGTGGGTGCACGACTTCTCCAACTTTATCCACGGCGACCACAGTGACCTCGTCGGCATTCCGTCGAACTCTGCCGCGGATCTTGACGTCCTCGTAGGACAGGATTTAACGGGATATTTCCCGATACCTCTGACCCTCACTTGTCCTGGGCTGGTCTCGGATAACACGATGTCTTTCACCGCGAAGAACTTCACGTCGGCCTCGCCGAATGTCATACACAGATCTGGCCCGAATCAGCCGACGCCAACGACAGCGCAGCCTGCACAACTCGGATTGGTACACGTCGACGTTTTTGCCAAAGATGCAGGAGTTCCGGAAAGGGCCACTCGTCTGGGATCCCAAGACGATTTACTCGCAGGCAATGGACACAGACATTGAGAGGTAAGTAATGTGCGATTACGTCGTCCTGTTTGGGCTGACCAGTGCTTGACAGGATATGGGCTATCTGGGATGGCGGCATGTACGACATGTCGGACTACGTCAACACGGCTTCGATCCATCAAGGTGCCACCAACTACCAGTTTCTGAACACGGGCACCGTCGACATATTCAAGCAGCAAGCTAGCCAAGACATTTCCAAGAACCTGACCAAGGTCGTCTCCAGCCTCGGCTTGCAGACAGCCGCGCAGAACGTCAACTGTATCCAGAACTTGTTTTACCTAGGCAGGTCTGGCTTTTGGAAGATCCCCCCGGTGTACGATCCAGAGCTATCTCTTGCTTGTGTTCACTGGTATCCTATGTGCATCGATCGCACTTGAATGTGAGCATTCCACATGCTTGACTTTCGAAGGGGATGCTTACCTCGATGTCAGTCCTTTCTGTGCTCCAGTTGACCGGAAAACCCTCGCCCGAAATGCTCGATAAGTTTGTCCTCATGCCAAATCCCGTGTTACACCGGAGGCGAAGACTCGCTCCGGAGGATGATTGACTCGCCTCAACTACGACGACAAGCGCAAAGTATTGTTCATTATCTGCGACGGCAATATCATCGGGAGCCAGTAACGACCAGACGACCCCACGGATCGTGTTGGATATACTGGGTGTCGATCCAAAAGTCGACCTGATGTTCCGGTCGATTGGCGAAGGCTCGAGACGATCAACTACGGCAAGGTGTACTCGGGACTATACGTACACTGGGGCCACCCCATTTTTGGTCGATACGTAAGTGTTGACCTCGGCTTTCTCAGTTATATGGTCGTCAAAGTCGGCAAGCCCACGGAACGATCGAGGCCTGGCAATCGCAGCAAACAGGATAGTAAATTTTGTTGATGCACTACCTCAACCGCGTGCACTTTGATGCGCCCATGAACCCCTTGGAATTGGAGATTTACCATCAGATGCGCAACGTGATCGGGATCGACCCTGCGTTTTATGAGTACGTCTTCGAGACTCTTGGTGGACGATGATCCAGGTCTACGAGTACTACATCTCTTACCACTTGTCCAAGGCGTTCGAGTCCCTCTTTGGCCCCGTCTCCTGTTTGCCTGGGTGCTTCTCGCTCTGTTGTGTCTGCACGGCTGACAATGGTCGCCCGGACATCATTTCCAACCGGATTATCGATGAATACGCTGAATGCAACGTCGTCGCGCTCCACAAGAAAAAGATCTCTTCTCACTCGGTGAAGACTGTTTCCTCACGACACTCCTCACGAAGCACTTCCCGACGTTCAAGACAAAGTTCATTCCAGATGCGGTCGCACATACGATGGTGCCCGAATTGTGGCGCATCTTGTTCTCTCAACGGCGGAGGTGGATCAACTCGACAGTACACAACTTGTTGGAGCTGGTGATCTTGCTTGAGCTATGCGGGTTTTGTTGTTTCTCGATGCGGTTCTTCTCGATCAAGGATCAGTTTCACAAGCTGTTACCTGTCACTTTAATACTGGACTGTTAACTGTACCACTCACACCATTGTGGAATGGAGTGCACGATACTATGCAGATCTACCAGCGAGTCTAGCGATTCATAATTCGGTGTACTATGCCAATAGCATAGAATATTAGTGTTGATCAACGCAGTCAATTCGGTCCACTTACTCAGCCGCACCCTATCACGCATGTTTCTATTCACCTTTTCGCACGTCAAAATACTCCTTTACAATTGGGTCGCTCATTATAGTCCGCAATGCACACTCATCAAGTTTGTCCCGACTCAAATTGAAAACGTCGACGTTCCCGTTCCATCTCTTGTTACTAGTAAGGGACTGGAGTCTGGGGTAGATAGTTTCAGCTGGAGATGGACGAACTTCACAAAATAAGTTACCAGTACTTCTAGATGGTAAATAGGCGCACCCCTTTCGTGGGATGGCGTGAACTCCGAGTCGAAACGGGGTCCCGTACGATAATCAAAGATGACGCAGCGTGGGGTATCCGGGCCCGGGATGGAGATCTAGTATCTGGATAAGCTTTGTTCGTTGTGCAATCAATCATGGTGGGTCGTAGTACCGTATAAAAAAGGCTGCAACACGCTGCCAGCCTACAACTTGAATGTCGGGACATCCTTACGAGCCTCGGGGGTGTACCTCCTGCTGGCAGTGGGTTCATCTCCTGGATGTAGTACAGCTCGACCGCTGCCTCCTAGGAATCAATATATAGATCTAATTCTCAGTCTTCTTTGTCCGGGGACCAGTAGTGCATAAGACCGAATGAGAGGCTCAAGTGTATCCAGCTTGTACCAAAGCCTCTAGGCCCTCTACCAGTATCTACCAAGAATTTGGGCATCTTAGGGCAAACTCCGGCTCGTCCACCGGGCCGCTCCGTTTTCCGTTGTCATGTCGCCCAAACCGTCTTCGTCACGCTCGACGTCCAACAAACTCTAAAGAAAACCCCTCAAAACGCTCAAGCATACACGGCGTGGCGACAGCAATGTTCTGGAACCGCCAACAAAGAAACACCGCGCCGGTTTTACTGTGCGTACTTGAGAGTACTCGATCCGTCTACCAAACCCGCTCATCGCCCTTGTTTGTCCACCACAGCCCTCAAATTCACCGGCATTTGATTTATGTAACCAAGAAGGATTCCATAGCGTCGTCGAGTTCGCATGGGTCGGTCAGTCCGTCGCGGTTGACAAAGTCTGTTCGTCCGATTCAGTGGCTGTCGGTGGACGTCAAAGGAAAGAAGAAGGGGACGCGGACATTTGCGAACGAGGGGGGCAGTTTATGGGTAGACAAGTATGGTCCTGCTTCGGAGGTAAGATCGTGTTCGCGAACGTCACCCTCAATAGCTTCCTGCGCTGAATCCAAACGATACGCAGGCGGAGGTGGCCGTTCACAAACGGAAAGCGGGAGACGTACCCAGGTGATTACTTGAAGCGTTCGAGGGTGGTCCGTCTGGGAAGCTTTGCCAGTACCGCGTACGTGAAGACACGAACCTACCCACCTTCCGCTCACGCTGATAGTAATCTGCAGCGTATACCCGCTCTCACTGGTCCTGCTGGTATCGCGCAAAGAGCTACGTCACGTGTTAACGCGATAGCGGTTTACTACTTCGCCGATTACGAGGGCGAGAGCCAACGCGAAGATCCGTAGGGAATAGGTGAAGGTTAAGGCGACGATGACGCAAGTATGGCGATTACGAGCCAGATCGAAGGTCTCGCTCACTCGAGCGGCGTGAGTAAGTTACGCTGATGATTGCGTAGATCTAACTAAAGTACATGGGCGCTGATGGGGGCGCTTTTATACGTAACTATGAAGGGGATGGGAAACTACTACCAATGTAAGGAGAATCGGCAGGGGGAGTGTGGAGCGTCCTAGAAAGTACTAACTACAAGCTCCACCCGAAGGCGATGCGAGCGGAGATGAAGAGATAAGGAAGAAGACATACTGCGGACTGCGGAGGGCAGTGGCCGCTTCTAATGAGTCCGTATGGCGGTGTACAAGATAAGATCAGATCGGATAAAGAAATAGGAAGGAAAGCGATGCAAGGAAAAACAGGTACCCAGCTACTCCGTGGTTGGGCTTCCCACGTTCGAGTCCCCCATGGGATATACGAGGTACAAGTCCCGGTCTGAGGTGCTAAGAAGGCCCGCTTGGATGAACGCTTCAGTGGCTCGATCGATAGTGCGATGTAACTCAGCGTATCGCTTCTCGATCTCCTCCCAGCCCGTAACATCACGCGTTCTATCTAGGGAGCTCGATTTCAAAACTCTGGAATGGCGAAATAGTACGAGTGAACGGGGGCCATCTGCCTTCACGAATCAAACGGTGAGCATGCATCGCGTAACTCAACGCTTGAACCACTGAGCTCCGCTCGCTGTAGAGGAATTGGATCTCTGAACGGGATCACTTTTCGACAAATTCAGGGTTTCCTGATGCGGGCTATGACGTGCACCAGTATATTCGCACATCGTGGTACCACTCATGCAAACTCACAAACCTCATCGTCGGCCCTACTTCCGAAACGCCAACTCATTCTCCTGGAAGGACTCCCCAGCCTTCTTCGTCAACCCACTCAGATGCAGTTCCAGGCCGCCGTGCGATCTCTATCCACCACTTCTTCTAGTCTGTCGGAATCACCAGGACCACCGATCGTCATCGTCGTGTCGGATACAGGTCTTCGTGCCGAACAGCCCTACGATAGTGCATGGGATAATAGTATTGGTTGGAGGTGGGATAGGAAGGAAGTACTGGACATCCGAAATGTGTTGGGATCAGAATTAACGAGTCTTTCTGTGACGCGCGTTGGGTACGCTGCATCTTTGCCACCTATCCGTATCTTGCTCGATTGACTATGATCAGCTGGGTTTAATCCAATAGCTCCCACGTTGATGACCAAAGTGTTGCAGGCATGGCTTACATTGCCCTTTGGATCCTTGGAAGGACGCGGAAGAGTAGGCAAACAACTCGCCCGTGAAGTCATTGATATTACCGTAGGATCTTCCAACGGAGATATCCGGAGTGTGATCATGGCCCTTCAATTCGCCTGTCGGGTGAACCTTCTTGCCTTATCGACCAAGTTGAAGGGCAAGGTGAATCGCAAGAAAGTTCGCGCAACGAAGAATAGCATGAACGTCCGTGCCGTTTTGGAGACTGTCGCTAGGCAAGGGCAAAGTCTGGTGTTCCATTTGATGAGCAAAATCTTATATAATAAACGTGGGCATGTTCTAAGGCTCGTGTATTTGTCGCTATAGTATATCTTATGCAGGTAAATTTGACCCTCTGGCGTTCCACCTGTCTACGAAGGACGCAGCCAAACAGCATGAATTGGATATGCTGCTTGTCGATCCACCACCACTATCGTCGTAGCTATCATGGCATGACCGAAAGCAAGTCGAGTGTCCATAGAGGTATGCTGCTCGGAGGTCCTAGTCCTTGACATGGCCCTAGACCCACTCTTCCATTGCAAGCGCTGGCAGCGGAATCCCGAATTGATTCGTCGCTACTTGGATTATGTACTCATCAAACTTACACCGAGTTCTGTACCGACATCGAACAGTGCGATGGCGTCTGTAAAGGACTCAGCTGGGTGGACTTCATTGACGGCGTCGAGCCAAACCGTTCTGTCTTGATTCGCCCAGCTCGCAAATTCCCCGTGCGCGTTCCCTACGCTTCGCGCGTTGCAGACGCTCGTGCCACGGCGGGAACAAAAGGTATACAAGCCCACATAATTTGACGTGCGTTCCCGCGAGCTGGAAGCATCGGACGCGCTCCAGGACGTCTTGGGATGGCTCGCGAGAGGCGTCGTTGGTGATGATGAGTCGTCGAGGACCCACGCCAGCGTTGTGATGGAACCGGCTGGCTGCGTGCGCTCGACTGGTGTGGCCGGGATGCATAGTTCACACGAGGGTCTCATCGACTGCCACGGACCCACCAGTCGGCGCAGGCTTCGTCCTGGCTCGCAACAGGCCCTCTGTTGACGATGAAGACAGTTTTATTGTTACACATTTTTTTAATTAACTCTGGCATTACCACTGATGCAATAAAATATCGAGTAAACGAGTAAACGAAGGTGAAAGGACATTAAGTGTGAAATGAGAGTTCGTTTCTGTACAACCTGTGATAATCAGAGCTCGAACTATGACCGAGTAGTAAGGTACTCCATCAAAACCGTTTGTGCAACTCTCTTCAAAGCGTCAGGCATGTTCTTGTTTTCCAATATGTCAGTCGCATGTTTTATTTTCGCGTTGGTCTCTGCAAGCACAGTCTCCCTTCGCTCCTTCTCCAGCGAGAGTCCTTGCACAAGAAATTCTCTCTCCTCACGCTGCTTTAAGAATTGTGCTCGTTTATGGTGTCGCTCGAGTGTACTTGATGATTTCGTCGGGGTACTGCTATTCCCTCGCACAGTAGTGGGAGCTCCAGTCCTGGTCTTGATCCTTTTCGATGTAATCAGCGAGCCGTCTGAAACTTCGCTCTCGTCTGTCACGTGGGTAATTTCAGCCTGTCCCCGGCGACTTTCGGTTGCTCTTGTGAACCCAGAATAATCGTCGAGTCAGATTTAATTGGTTGCAAAATACAAAAGAAAAAAAAACCTTTTGTTGAACAATGTATACCATCCGATTGCATACCACTTCTTCAGCGTTGTAGGAGACAAGTCCCCAAACTCTTTGCCAGCCTTCCGAGCAGCATCCATCTGTGCGTCAAGGTTGTCATTGCCTAGATGATCTTTACCTTCACCCGCAAATGACTCAAAGACCAGAATGGACGAAAAGGTCTTGCGCAAGCGTTCATATTGACTTTTCACAGCTGACGAAGAACGTCGGCCAGAAAATACATCCCCGGCAACCTGCATGCCAACAGTGATTCAGACATATAATCTAATGCATTTTAGCGTACCTTTTTCCATAACGCCTTCGGATTTGTTTGTACCAATCCGAAGACTGTACTATCTGGTCCAAGTATGAACTCCAGGAACTGTGTAATCTCTACATCCGACCACTTCACTCCATCAGTAAACATCTGCGTCGGGCTATTCTCCCATTTAATACTCGATTTTCTTGAGCGCTTACGACTGTTATTTGCGGAGGCTGGCTTGGTTATCTCATCCAAGTCACCCATTCCTGATGCAACATTCTCCTTACGGTCCTGCTTCAGCTGAGCCGATGGCTCGACGTTTGACTTGTGAGGATGACCGAAATCAGGATAGAGTTCGTCCACGGTAGCTGACATTTTCAGGCTTGAGAACGAGCTAGGATTGGTAATGGATAGCGCACCTTGTACAACAGTGTGGTCAGCGGACGATATATTTGAAGCCTGGTATAGAGGCTGGTCGTGATGCCCGCCGTATGTAGTGTGACCCTCGTCCTGTTCCCAGTCCGAGTGATCCTGGTTGGTGTCTCCCAAACCACAATCCCCGAAATAGCACAACTGACTGATACTGATTTCAGCGTACCATTCACTTTGTGCCGGACATGTTACCTGACAGCCTGCCAATCCACCATTTGGTCCCTAGATCCGTCGCTCCCTGCTGTAGGATGGAGTCCACTCCCGTCAGCGGCCATATTGCTATGACACGGAGCCGAAACTTGGTTATCGTGCTGGCCACATGGAAAATGGTTGGGCTGAGACCAAGATGTTAGCGGGGGTTGCTGGTGGCGTTCGACAACCATTAGATCGTCGTGTCCACGAAAGACCAGAGACTGGTTCTGCTGGTGGTAGCCTTGTGGATCGAACGTGATATACTGTTCGAATGGTCCAGAAGGATGATGCTCGCTGGAGGATTCCGGAGCCATGAAAAGTGTCGGAGCACAAATGGTTGAAGTTAAGGTGACCTGCCCGCTTAATGTTTCTTTTCTTCACGTGATTTATAAAAGTTAGGGAGCCTCTTTTCATGAACACGGTTAGGACCCGTCCACGACTACCAATGGTATCATCTGCTCAACTTTCGCAGGAATTATTCAAATTCTAGTCCGCTCAAGGTGTACCATCTTAAATCGGAGGCGAAACATGGTCATGCGTCAACAATGACATGGGGTGCATGAGTTGTCAAGAATGTAAGCACTACGGTGGGAAGTAAATGCCACACTCAGAAGTGACGGTGTCACCACTGAGAAGCGCCGTTAGCAATTCGTATCAGTGACATCTACTTCTAATCAGTGGCAAAGGCATGTCACTACTTGCCCTTTTGGACTACTGGGGGAAAGTGACATCGCCATTGCAGAGAAGAGTCTTTGACAGCGTTCTCAAATGTCTTTTAGGGCGTTCTTCAGCCACAAATTCACTACTAGTATCCAGCTCAAATTACATTAGGAACTATACGAGCTATTGTACATTAGAACCGTAAATGTATGTCAGTCAGGTTAACGTGCACAAGTACAACTAGTCAGGTTTGAAGTGTTCGTGTAAGGTACAGTGTGTCAGTTACATTCACGGTTCAGCTTTCGAGTGTGCCCGAGTCTGGTATTCTTTGTATCTGACCTAGGAGTCAGCATACATCGGTTAGTATACTCTGTAATCAGATTGTCATCAGCGAAACTTCACATTTCCTTTACGCACCTCGCTCTGTGGTTCCTTGTTCATTGTCGGTTAGTAGGGAATCCTTGCATTGCTGGTTCTCTTACCTTGACCACATTGCCTTGAAAGATAAGCTTGGAAACATTCGTTTTCACCATGCTGCTAATGGTCTTCAATGACCTGGTAGGAACAGGCCCATTGGACCCATTGTAGGGAACTTGAATGGCATGGGTGGGAGGCACCCGGACCCGGACCCAGACTCAGACTCCACGTTGACGCTGCTTGAAGGGCCAGGTGGAAAGCAGCGTCGTGAGCGAATGGATGGCGTCGAGGGCAGGCGGATGGTGAATGGACGGCGTTGAGCGGCCAGGTGGCGGGTGGTGTTGACAATGAGCGGATAGTGTTGACAGCGAGTGGTTGCGCTCATGTTGACACCGTTCGAACGGCCAGGCAGCGAGGGGCATCGAGGGTGAGTGGAAGGTGTCGACAACGAGCAATTGCGCCCATGTTGACACCGTTCAAACAACCAGGCGGCGGGAAGTGTCGAGGGCGAGCGGATGGTGTCGACAGCGAGCAGTTGCACTCGTGTTGACACTGTTCGAACAGCCAGGGGGGAGGCGTCGAGGGCGAGTGGATGGTGTCGACAGTGAGCGATTGTGCCCATGTCAACGCCATTCGAGTGGCCAGGCGGCGGGTGGCTTTGAGAGCGAGTGGATGGCGTCGAGGCTGTGCGAATGGCTAGGTAGCAGTGGCCACATAAAGTAGTCATTTTGACATGTGTAAGACGGTCAGCCGAGGTTGACAATTTCACGGACCACACGGCCAGCCAACAGCAGGCCCGCTGGCTCATTATCGAATTATGCGGGATATTCGGACTGGCCTGCAAAACAATTTGCGAAGTGTTCAGGAAATAAACGGGACGGCCAGTAGACAGTAGTCTCAACAGATGGAGTGAATGAAACGACAATGTGGAATTATTTATAGAATAGTTGAAACGGACCGAGTACAGAAGATGGGTTGGCCCGTACATACAGTAAGTGGGAATAAGCGGGGCAGGCCCGAAAACAAGACAAGGGGACATAATACAATACATGAGAGGGCCCGATGGTAAACTTTCTGGTAAATGGGTAGGTATGGAGTGAACTGGGGAAACAAAATGTGACTGCACATGGTCTGGCCTCATATAAACTGTATGAAATACACGGGTAGGCCTGGAACCAGAAAAATGCAGGTCTAATGCAATAGATAGGCAGGCCTTGCCATGAAGAAGTGTAGAACATATGCGGGCCTGGAAATTACAATACGTCTGCAGGCCTATCATCTGACTATGTATAGTATATGATAGACAAGTAATGCCCATGGATACACTTAAGAAAAGGGCCGATAAGCATGACATACGTCTGGAAAATTGAATAAAATGGGATAAGCGCTCCGTAGGTACTTCCAGCAGACGGTACGGAGTATGCGGGTGACTTGAATGGAACACGAATGAATATCGGCAGAGAGTAAGCAGAGGATACCGAATAGCGGTGCCAATATCGGCTTTTGATTTCCATATCAAAATCATGCCTTACCGGCTATACTAAAAGGCTGGGCCAACGCTACCTTATCGCTATCAGACATTACGCAATATTCGGACGCATATTACAGAACGTCTCATTGCAATGGAACTATCACAGATTAATGAACAATTTGCGCCATCTGCTAAACGACACACGGTAAGAATCTGCCATGGTTGTACACTATAGAGAATGGGACTATTCAAGGCAGGTTATACAACATTAAAGAGCTAAATATACAGAGACCGGTGCTTATTTATGAGAACAAAGAATATTAGTCGCGTCATTAGGATTACACTACAGAGTTACATTTAACATCTCTCGCTCTTTGTGGATAATCTCCAGTTGCTCGAGGAGGAACCGCTGGTCTTCAAGTACCATTTTGCGCTCATCGCACAAGTTGCTAAAGTAAGCCCGATATTTGCGGATTGCGTAATGCATTATCTTGTCGTATGGCGGGTTTTGTTGCTCGTAATACCGCCCAGAGAACTCTTGACTCCATGCACGGGCGGCAAGTGTATCTAGATTCTGATGTGTGGATATTTTTAACTGACGGGAATAACTTACCCACACAATATTTCTTGTCTAAGTCAAATCCTTCGCGCTGTAACCTAGGTCCTTCGTGTTCAATCATTTCTGTACCTATGGTACAGGTAGTTAGCGCATGGATAATGGGATAGAAATAATTCCGGAGATCTATAACTCACTGGGGTATGCGAGTTTAGCCTCGAGAACCATGCGATACACGTCCCTGTCGGAGCGATCGCGAAGTGCCAGAATTGACTCTGGAAAATCTCCCCGTAAATTGCGGGGAAGCTCTGGGGTCTCTGAGGGTGATCTATCTGCAATGCCGCATTAATGAAAAGTTAACATGAATACGTTGGACGGACTCTCACCTCTAGGATAGACGGCATGATCATTTTGTGTATGGTTAGTCGCGCTGTCAAGGCCGCTATAACTATTGTCAGGAGCCTCTGGGAATGGCAAACCATAAAGGCGGCCCATAGGTGAATCGGCTATCTGCGTATTGTCCCGAGGGGCATTTGCGGGACTTTCGATCGGGGCGTCCGGGAACACCAGGTTAGCGAAACGGCTAATTGGAACCCCGTCCGCGCAGACTTCTGGATTTTATAATGCCGCGTTATTAAATTATGTGAGACTGACAGGCTATTTTGATGCGTACTCACCTGGTGAACAAACCACCATGTCATCTTTGGAGTGCTCAATTTCTGAAACGACGTCGGGTAAATCATCGTTCGGTCGATCGGGGAAAGCTAATCCATGAAGGCGGCTCTCTAGCAGTTTCGTCGGCCGCATATCGTTTCCAAGATTGTCGTTGGTAGGGCTTTCTAATGGGGCATTTGGAAAAACGAGATTGGCGAAGCGGCTGACGGGGATAGAATCTGCGAGGACCTCGGTATTGTTGGTGTCCTTTGAATATTCAGTATTGATTGCAAAGAAAAAAAGGAAGACTCGAACCTGGTGATAAGCCATTGATTGGTTGGCGACGTTGCTATTATTATCACACATAGCGGAGTCGTCCAGCAAGGGAGCGTCCGGAAATTTTAAGCCCGAGAATCGTCCATTCTCGGCGATGGTCCCGGTGGTATGGAACTGTGGTTGGACCGCGGAGGGTGGCGCCTGAAGCTGAAATTGCGAAGACGATTTTGATGGATCACTTGACTGAGGCGATTGTTCAATCGGTGAAGTCGGGAATTGCAGCCCAAAAAGACGCCCTCGTTGTGGGAATAAGGGGGAAGTCGTATTGGTTGCCCCGGCTTCATGATCTGTGAAAGGTGAACATACATAATTAGCCGCTAACAGTAGATTAGTAGAGTTGATACAACCTGTAAATTCATTCCATAAGTATTCTAAGTAAGAGCTTGATACGTGAGTGAATTTTGGCTGACCTTTTGGCGACATGGAGGCACTAGAATCCATGTCGGGGATGTTATATAACTCCGCTGTAGAAGAGGACGATGTCAGGCTAAATGCTTCGCGATTACAGCGATACTATGTGGAATCTCACCTGTGCTTGCGAATCTTACCTTTCGAATTTGTGGCTCCATCGAAGCCACTGAGTTAGACAACTGTGGTGTTGTGGTACGACCCGTGACGCGTCAAGGTCGTGGGAAGTTTATTGTAATGCCGACCAACCGGCGTGGGAATTCAAAGTTCCCACCTTCTTCACCGCGTCCACTCCAATCCCTGCCACATCACCGCGTCCGACCCAACGTCTGCCACACTCACCATGGACGCCAACACGATTCTCAACAATGCCGCAAAAGTCATCGCTGACGCCTTATGCAATGAGGCCCTGAATGGACAGTGGCCAACCGCTGTCTGACTCATGGAGGTGGCCATGGTGAGTCATTACACTAATGACATGTGACTAAGGGCTAACGACTGGTAAGGTACAAGTCCGCGCAGTTGTTGAGACCACGGAGACTATCCCTGGACTCATTATTGCAGCGGACCGTTATCTGCACCCTCCAGCGAGTGTCTGGCCCGACTGGAGAGCGATCGCAGAGTGGAATGAAGACTCCCTCCGCGACCATCCTTGGATGACTATCGGGCGCGTCGTGCGGACCGAATACGAGACCAACAACTCTCACCAAGCGGCGACTTCTCAAAGCCTTGGACGCGATAGCGATGGTGGGGGCGCAAAGCGGAATAAGGTCGACGGTGGGTCACGTGAGCAGTCTGACGCAGCCATTGAAGAGGAAATCGTCGCGTCCACGAAGCAACAGCTCACACTCGCACTCGACGAAGATATTGCCACCGTGAAAAAGGAAGCTTTGGAACCCGAGGTAACGTCTGATGAAGAATATACGCGAAGGCGAAGGGAACAT
>JBBPTU010001013.1:0-15525 GCA_038094295.1 Tylopilus aff. beelii | reverse complement strand
TCATGTGAAGCCGTTTCTTCAGATGGGTGACCTTTGCACGATCTTCAATGAATTTCTTCATCTGCAAGAACTCTTGCTCGCTGCCAGCTTCGAAGCCGCGAGAATCGTGGAAGACAAGTTTGTTGTTGCTCCGGAAAACCAGTTCGTTCTCAATGTTGTGCTCCCCGCGCTGGCAGATCACAGCATACATCGCTACGAGTGGCACGGTATAATATGGCGAATCTCTCACCTTTATGGTTCCTTCGACCTGGGACGGATTGATCTAATCACGTTCAGCAACATATGTGCGATGACATCAATCCTAGTGCAAACCTTTCTCCCTTCACCATCGAAGATCTCTGGATTCTCCGTAGTGTTACAGATCGCACGAAGGATAGTAGTCTTGCCAGCGTTCGCACGCCCGATGATAAGGATTCTGAAGCGGCCAAACTTCTCTTGGAGGCTTTCGAAGTCTTGTGTGTTTCCGGCAGACATTCTGAGAAAGCGGACGAAGGGGAATGCGATTTAGGACGGTAGTTTCTCAAGTCGTGGTGCAGATGAGTGACAAGGAACGAACTACCTATCGATGGATGATGTGGGAATGCAGTCCGGGAAAACCCGGCATCGCCTCCCAGCCTAACAAATACCGGGTTGTTGACGAACGTGACCCATGATGGCATCGATGATGGCAAATTTCGCTTGTATCGTGTCGAGAGAGATCTATTAGGCTCCTAGTACGTCCCACCAACTTCACCCATCGACTCAGACCGCTTCTCTCCCTCTGTTCCTGCCAACATCAGGAGTACCTTTGTAGTCGAAAGAAGTCCGCTACGACGAGCAAAACTGCGGGCCAGTGCTCTTGCTGGTTCAGTAAGATCGACCGGGTTGCCGCATGACAATACCAACACCAACTGATATACCTCCAGAAGAAGATTAACATGATCCGTGGGTGTATTGATGAGCACATGGTGCAGCGAGGTTTACACGGACGAGTTGTACCAAATGAAACGTATCCGAGTAGGTGTACGACAAATAGAACCGTGGTCTTCATGTCCGTAGAAAGTGCGAAAGACCGCTCTGAACGCCGATCTTCATGATGGTCGGTTCTAGTGCTTAGAGGAACGAGTGAACATACAGGCAGCGAATAAAGATCATCGGATACGTACAGTCCTCCTCCTTGACCTTCCCCTCGACCGCCTCCATCACCTCACTCGCCACAGTCCGATCAAAATCCCCTCTCACCTCCATCAGTCCTCCGACGAACGGGGCCCGCGCACCTTGGCGAACGCCCAAAACAACGAAAATGTCATACGCCTCCAGTATCGCGAGCACGTGCTCCATCACCTCGAAGTGCTCCTTCAGCTCCATGTCCAGCTTGAACTCCCCAAAGAACCCAAACGCCGCACTAATGCCCCCCCTTTATACGTTCCGTCGCCGCAGGCAGGCACAGCTTTGGCGAGTTCGCGAGCGCGGTCAGGTACCTCGCCAGGAACGCCTCCAGGAGGTCATCCACGAACGGCTCGAACAGGAGTGGATTCACGAATTGCCAGTCAGACATGCGGTCCTTCATCGTCGTCACCGCCTGTTCCATGATCTCGTCGTGCCACGCCACCTGGAACAGCTGCTTCGTCGCCGGTTTCAGGTCGTTGAAAGTGATGACGACGAACGTCTGCGTGCACTTCTTTGCATCGTCGATATTCCCATCGATGGCATCGTTGAACCTTTCGTTAATCGGCACCCGGTACCTTTCAGAGGCGAGCGGCTCAAGTTTGCCGAGTAGTCCTTCGGTGTCGTCAACCGATCTGATCTGGTCGTCGGGGAGCACCAAGCAGTACTCGGCCAGGCTGGAAACGATTTCATCCGGTTTCTCGGTCTCCTCTTTGAAATCCGCCTCAACGACTTTGGTCCCTGGATGCCGCGCATGACGCGACCGATCTCTTCAACGACCTGCGCGAGGATGGCACCCTGTCCGCTCTCCATCTTCGCATCAATGATTCGGAAGAAATCACGGCACCCTGGTACCATGTGGTCCATCGCTGTCCACCTCAGGCTCCATCGTCCGCGTCGTGGATTCTTGGACTTCTGTCTTCATCAGGCTGGCAGACTACTCGTCCAGCTTCCTCACGATGAGCTTGAGGTAATCTTCGGTAAAGCCCCAGTCTCCGCCGCTGAAGAAAGGATGAGCTCAGGAGGTACGTTGAATTCGATCATGCTCTCCTTACACTCTTTGAGCCATGCATGGAGGTGCAGGAGGATACCGGCTTCGATTCGCGAAGATATTGGAGAGTAGCGTTCAAGTTCTCGTGATAGTCCTTGATGTAAAACGCGTAGATGTCGTGGAGGAGTAACGTCGCTCTCGATGCAGATAAGGCCTAGTATATCCAACCCAGATTTTCCAGGAATGCGCCTAGATCACGTTGATACAGCTTATAGCTATTGTCAAAAGCGGATTGGATGGTCTCTGATATCGTTTTCAAGATCTTGGAGCAATGGTGTTTGATAATACGGAAGTTGTCATGAGAATTTAGGAGTGACGTCTAAGCCTTTTTGACGAGACGGACGGCGATGGCCTAGTGAAACCAAGATCAGAAGGATATCACGCAAAGAGACGTTCGGGGATACATTTTCGACCTCTCTACCTTCGGACTCCGCGCTCTTGATAAGCTTGACAAAGGCGTCCAGATGGCCAGCACAAGTGGAGAAGGATGTTGCGTGCCAGATCCATGAGGTACGGTTCAAAGTCGACGATCGACCGTGAAAGCCTCTAGAATCTGCAAACCAACTTTTCGCGAGAATCGGTAGACGCTTGTTTTGCCTGGTGCATGGATTAATTTCGGAATGCCTCAAGACGGTTGATCTGGAAGTATAGTTGGAGCGGGTCCAACGAACTCTTGGCTCTCTGTTGCGAGCTATGCGAGGACGCCGGACTCAGGGTTCATTTCTAATAAGTCGTTCGCCATCTCCTCCGTCTGCACAAAATTGCGGTGCACCATGGAGACCTAGAAATCCAGCTCTGAATAGAACGGACAAGCACATATGCTAGACCGACTCACCCGGCTGATCTAGTCGAACGTCGATGCAACGCTTTGTGGATTTGTACATAGCCTGTCGGTGGTGTGAATCTCCTCTTTGAGGAGCTGGACGTGGTTGCGCGAACTAAGGAGCTTCTTGAGTCCTTCGCGGGTCACGTCGAGCTGTCCCTTGACGCCGCTCTTGAGTCTGGCACCGACAGACGCCTTTTCATTCTCGAGCTTCTTGCGGAAGGCAGCGACTTTGACGAGGTTGTCGGGCGATCAGAGGTACTCGCCGACTGCCCTGGTGGTGGAAACATGGGGTGCGATCGTCGTCGTTGCGGGCGTTGTCATGCGTGAACTGAAGTCGTGGTGGTCAGTTCAACTCAGTTGACAGTAATGATGTGGAAGACACGTTTCGGCAGTACCCTTTCTTCATGCCCTGTCTTCATGCGACGACTGTCAAGGCGGTCGCCGACCGGATTTATCACCGACGGAAAACACTACCGAGCGTTCGCGATCGAATTGATCCAGGATGAGGGCATGACCATCCGAGTCGTTGGTGGTGACTCGGTAAGTTCCGCATCCTGTTCCATGCGCAACGAACGTACACATAGTGTCGAATCCGTCCGTCCCCCAGTCCACCAAAGTCACGCCCATCGATGGCTGGCGACTCGTCCGAGGTTCGCGACTGATCACTTCCCTCCGACGCGTTCTCCAACTACGTCTCTTCGATCACGCCCCCGAGAACATTTTCCAGAGGGTAAGTATTCAGTGGAGTGACGAGAATACTTTTCGCGTCAACTTATGCAGGCATTGGTACATGTACGCATCTGGATGAGTTTCCGACGAGTCCTATACGAGAACTGCAGGTGAGTCGTGTCGACTGTCTCCCTCGCCGATTGATACGACGGTGCTGCAGGTCTGGGATGGCATTTCTGATGCAGGCATCGTCTTTGATACCTCAGAACTCCCTTCTGCGGCCAACACTGCCGAATCTAGCGAGATACCAAGGCTGACCGAAAGCTTGAACGTGCCTTCCTCCGCCAGCTGGGAAAATTACAAGACGTCGATTTGTTTCAGAAAGTCGAGGTCGAATCAATAGAGTCAGGAGACGATGGCTGGCAGATGGTTCTTCGGTCCGTGCAAGGCTACTTGTGAGTCTCAAGCTCATGTATGGTCTTCGCTCGATGTAGATTGCTTTCAAAACAGGCCCAGATGACCACAACTCATTTGTCCATTCGTACGCCGGAATATCTTCCTATGGATGGTCGTACGACGCTAGCTGTAGTTACTGCTCCCAACCATGCGCCAAGGGGTCCATTCAAGAAACAAAATCATACGACATATCAGAGGCAGTCCCATCGCATTCCTATCCATCTCCCCTACCGTCTCTTCACTGGTTTTGTCTACAAGACCACGTCACGCATCGGTGTTATGCAAAACGGATCTGGCAGCATTGTTCAGTATGACCAATGCCGCCTTCTGCCTACCTTTCATGTCCATCCGGCATCCCTATGACCGCATTCTCTTGTCGGGGATGCAGTCCACACTATCCATTCCCTTGCAGGACAAGGACTCAACTCAGGATTGGACACGTCGTATGTCTTGCTCGCTGTATCGACCAGGCACTGAGGTCAGCACCGTTCGCACGACGGTTCATTCATTAATTCAAGATTCCTACACGGCTCTACGTCTCTATGCAAGCAAATACTGCTTGCAAACCACAGGATTATGATGACCGTGGACAAACCCCACCCGTTTGCGCTCGAACCGATCGTCTAGGCATGCTTAGTGGGTCTCGAGGTACTGAACGAGCTAGATACCGTCAAGGCTGCGTTTATAGCCCTGTAGGAGATCGATCGACAAAGTCCGGCTGGGAGTGGAACTTGCACGAGGCGTGGCAGGACCGCGACCGGGTTCAGTGCGGCGGAGACGATTAGGGAAGCGATCGGACTTAGATTAGACTAAATAAATACAAATAACACGCTTGTGACTGTGCATGCACCTTCGCCTGCCAGATTGATGCCCAGTAGGAGCGCAGCTGGGTCCGGAAGTGTCTCCCCGACGCGTGGTTCATCCCATTACCACAGACCATGTGACATCCTCGTTCAACCGGATCTCCCCTTCGGCTCATCGTTTGTCCCCTTCAGTCAGACCCACAAACTCGTAGCTGAACGTGTTCCCCAGCTTGTTTTGGCATGATTCGTTATGCCCTCCTTTTTGCTAACATAGATCGTCCCCTTGGTCAAGCGGGAATGATCCGACACGACAAGCGCAAGATATCTCACCGAAACATGCATCGCTTGGACCCGTGTTTTTCCTTCCGGTGCGCGTACGTTATTGTTAATTCTGATACCCATGTAAGTACTGATGTGTCCACCTTACCGACTAGTTCACTGCTAGATATCATCCTTACCTCTCTCCACAGAGGATCCCGGACCGCTGCAGCACGTCGCCCTTGGTTTACTACAGAAGGTCAGGGGATGGAAGAATTATAGTCCGTGTCACGATCAATGCTCGACCCGTGAGGCACACGCAACCGCTATACTTAGCAACATGATTCATTTCACTCCCTCAGTGTATGGCCTGCATGGACACAAGGTTGCAGGTTCGTCCAGACATCACAAAGATGATTACCGATGGTGTCGCGAACGACATCCAGATGGTCTTTGAACGCCTTCCTAACCGCTCGCACCGTATGGACAACGACACTCGAATGTTCTGCGAGCGAGTTGATTTACCTCCGATGTGCTCCTCGGCTGACGCAGCTATTCCTTGGAACAGGTGAACGTTCCTGGTCCGCATGCTTGAAGTGCTTTAGGTGAGTACCACTTTTTCACGTCGCATCACCTGAACAGTGTTAGCTAGCTAGGACGAGTGCCACAAAACTTGTCGGTGTCGACGATCCTTCCAGCGGGTGTAACGCCCTTTGAATTAAGATTCGATTGCTGGTATCTGCCTCAGCCCGCCCATGCCTTGGTGTGTTCAACCCAAAGTATCTCTATTGCATGTAGTCACCAGGCGCGTGCATTGGAACAGAGGAGCTGGACACTCAACCATCACCATCTACCAACCCCACGATGACTCGAGACTTGCGAAATCTTGAGGAGAGGCGTCCGGTACTACCATAGTATAGCAGGTTGTGACGGGTGATTTGACGTAGTCTACACTAGACTATGTACCCATTGACAAAATACACAAGGGTGAAAATGGAAGTGTCCAAAAATCGGCTCGCAATGGAGTATTTGACTTGAATTCATCACCCACCTGCTATGGGATGTCTCTCGCTCTCAAGGAACTATGCTGACCTTATGATCCCCTCGCCCTTCTTTCTCAGGCTAGTACACTAAACGTAGAAAACTTTCCGTCTGACTCGAGGATAAAACACTCCACATCATGATGGCCTGGAGACTTTGCCCGTGACCGGCGAGTATAGGCCATCAGAAGTTTTACATGTGACTTATTTCGTCTTTATCGTGCTAACCGAGCTTAGCAAATCTCGGCTAGCTCTGAAAGACAGTTAGATCATAAGTCAAATCTTGTATTTACAACTCTCACTGCAACTCTTGTACAAGCCTCAGAATATGAGGGGCCGGACTGGACAAAAATAAATTTAATGGTTTTGGTGATCTTTGTTTTGAATTGCACCGAAAGAGACTAAATTATGGCTATCTCGTTTCTGAAAATACTGAAAGCAAAAAGGAAATCAAAGATTGGTTTTGCAATGTGCTAATGGATTTCGAAGCTTGTTCTTGTCTTTGTTTTTGAAAACGTCAAGAATGGAAGGTGATCACGTGACCAGGTCCGCCTTCCGATCACTTCACTAGCAAGCACCAGCGCTCGTTGCCCGCGGTTGCCCCTTGCTTCCTCCCCTTGGATCGGAGCGCAATCAGCCCTCATGTCAGTCACATGGCCCACAGTATGTATGTGTCAGGGTGCGTTGTCCTACTTTCCCTTTACCTCCCCGTTGATCCTTTGACTACGCCCACTACCTTGCCCTTCATCGAAGCTTTGTCTCTCCTCTGTGCTCTGTGCGTTGGCCCTTTATTATCCTTTAACTGGCTCAGGGCCCATTGGCAGCATTCCACGCTATGTTATCAGTCGCTACTGCCATCACCGCCTCCTCGCTGCCCCTCGCCTCCACAGACTAGGACAACGGCGACAGTGATGATGACGACGACGACGCAACAGCAGCCTCGTTACAGCCACCGCCGGGTCATCGACGACAACAATACGTCCTCGCAGACCTGACCACCATATTGCCAACAACGACACAACAGTAGCGGCAGCGACAGTGACAGTGGGAGCCTTCCCACCACCACCACCGTGTCGTCAACAACGATGACGCGTCCACACAACCCCATCACCACGTCATTGGTAAGGACGCAGCGACAACAATAGCAACCACCATGACGCGGCAACCACTGTCATCACGACAACGATGCAGCGGTGGCTAGCACGCAACTACTACCACGTCGAGGGCTACGACACGGCAGCGACAGTGACGAGGTCGCCACGACAACCGTGCCAATGACGTGCAACGTGAGGTGATCACGTCGACACTGTGGTGCTCACGGTAGCGTGACCGCCACGATGTCATCGTGCCCACCTCACAACTTCACCCCCGGGTCAACCAGCGATGGGTACTGACCGTTAGCAATGCCGATGTGGATACGGGCACTCGCAAAAAAGGTGCAGCAGAGTCTGGGCAATGACCTGTTTCAAACATGAGAATGTGTCCCTGTCCACGCATCACGACTTGGCCTAACCCGTTATGCAGTTCCTCATCATCCAACTATCTTCGAAGGACGCTATTATTCTTACTGACACTGTCTAGTTCCATGGACTGTGATTTCGACCCCAACAAGCCCAAGCTGCCCTCAATCAACGTGGTGTCATCACCATGGAACGACCATGTCCTTGCTCACCCGAACGTCCTCTTCATAAGCAGACATGCAAGGTGAGAGTGGTTAATTCTTACATTTCCAGAAGGTTGACTCGGAGTTGCCAATCTTAGCTTTTTACCCGAGTGTGGCGTGCTCGCACTCGGCTACTGAAAAGGGAAAGAAGTAGATATAGTAGTATGCCCAGATTATTATACTTCTATGCTTTTACGCCAGCCCTATAGAGCTGTCCGTTGTCTCCTGAATATTAATCATAACTGCAGTACTCCATGATGATGAACCAATCTGCAACACTGCTAGGGCAAAGAGTGAGTGCACTACAACGAGTTGGTTTTGTTTAATCTGCCATCATGACTTTCTCAGAAGTGTGGTAACATCAGCCACGGCTTGATCGGAAGTATGACGTCGCCATGCTTCCTGCCCTGCTCGGATGACAATCATTGTGTGGCATCAGTGTACACTAGTAGGTACAACCATACCTTCCAAGTAGAGATTCACCCCTAGTACCAACCCAAGCACCCAATCTTTGCCAGTCAGAAACAACTACAAGTATAGGATCAGAGAAAGTGGTATTGGAGACCAGGCCCGGATAGGATCAAATTGCTGACAGCTAACAAAACTCTGTTCTTATCCTTTTTGCATGTCACAGAACCCTGTGCTTCGAACTCATGGAGGGCAGAGGGTCACCACTACTCTGCCTTTCTCTGTCGTTTCACTCTGTCGTCTCTTATCACTTAGCTCACTGTTCCTCCAGTCTCAACCACAAAATGTCCACCAGCATAGTGCCTCCGAGTTGCTTCCGTTGCATAGCAATGTGTCTCCACAACTGTGCTGTATTCATTAGCGCATGTCCTCCAAATGTCAGTCATCGTTCTAGTACATTGACTCTGCCTAACAATTCATGTTTTAGACACCTTTTGATGCTCTCGTCTGCCTCTGTTCACACCCATATGATCAACACGAATCTGCTACCCCTGAGCCCCAGCCCACTGTCATAGCTTTACCTCCCAAGGCTGGCTGCAGTGAAACTGGTTGCGCTCAGTTTACCTATGTAAGAGCTCCATGGAAGGATACGCACTGTAGATAAAAAAAATTAACACTCTTTACATAGGAATTGAGCTCTCCGCTTAGTCCCCAGAGTTTGTGTTCTGCACGGACACCCACTGGGTACTGTGGTAAGACGTGGCTTACGCATGCACTTCCCATACCTCAGGCTGCCCATGGGCCAGCAACAACAGTACCACTCATGTCCCCGCCTTCTCAGCCAATGCAATTATTGGTTAGCCCATCCATGCCTCTGGCAACTCCGTGGCGCCCTCCTACCCAACTTCATAGTCAATTAGTGGACACACCGGTGTCTTCAACAAACGATCGGCGTGTTGCTCACTACTCTAGTCAGCGAGCTTCTGGAATTACATCTGGACCTTTCGGCATGTCTGCATTAGGTTGACAGACTGGTAGGACCCCTCGGTTAAGCCTGAGGACTATGTCTGGTGCTCATGCTGTCCTGGCAAACACGTCCACTATTTCTCAAACATTTGATGTCCTAATCATTCCATATAGTGTAAGTCAGGCTGGTGAGATTGCATCGTACGTCTTTGACATGTGTTTTAGCTATTTTATAGTTCGAATGAAGCCAATGATTCATTCCGAGGCAGCTTCTACCTATACACCACAAAAGTGTCCCGCCTTCAGCGCCAGCTGACTGAGCACCGCCTCTCATTCTCGGTAACTTTGACAGCCACTAGCGAAACAGAGGCTGTCTGGGCACAAGTCAGTGATCAGCTCTTTTTGCATCTTGAGCAATATAGCATTCACCTTCAGCGATTTCCCATTCATTTAATCACACCTGGTGAATGTGAGTTTGCCGAGGAAGGCTATCAGTTTACTGTTCCGGGTAACTATCGAAACGGCGCTCGAAAGTTGAAGGCTGCTGTTGAACAGCCTGGTTGCCTCATAACCATCAAACTCCTTAGAGAAATTGCATCCAAAGTTGCTAATCCACGAGGCCAAGATCCACTGCTATGGATATGTAAGTTATCCTGTCCTGCCAGTGTCTGCCAGTGACACATCTATTCACTCATATCAACAGGTCCCACTCTTTCGAACATTTCTGGACCACTTCCTGCGAATTTGCCAGTCCCTCCTGGACGGCATTTTTGCCTTGCCCAGCATGCAATGGATGGGTTCACATCTGAGGATTGTCTTGAATCTTTGAGATTAATGGGATGCCTTCCAGAATGTCCAACGGTATGCCTGCCTTATTGTATTGCGCTTGTCCAATTCTCAGTTCTTATCCAGTCACAGCCGAGTGCTGGCCCTTCAAGTTGTCAGACCATGCAAGGCTCAAGCTCAAACCTCGATCGTCTCTCACCACTTCTTCCGAATCTTCCTCTTCCTTTCCAGACGTCCATGGAGGATACTCCACATATCTCCAATGTCCCACTCCCAGCTGCGATTGAGCCCATTACTTCCCCAACCACTACAGGATCAGAGTCTTCTGAGTCTGACCCGCATTCTATTCCACCATTTGATCGCCTCATTCGCTCCATCCCTCCCTCCAACCCCAACTTTGGCCAGACAGATGGGCCAACTCTCCTTGCTACTTGGAGACATCAGGTCGCCTCAGATCTGTGGGAACCAATCACGTCCTCTGGAGAAGTCCTTCCTCCACTGGGGCGCAGTATTGTCAGCAATGCTATCACGCGTCTTCATGTCACTGCCTGTGATGTTGATGCCACCACTGAAGCCTTTATCAAACTGGTCTGTGTGAGGCTCAGTAACCAGCCAGTCATATTACCTCCGATGACTGACATTGATCTCGGCTTTGATCTGAACAATATATTTCATCAATGCCATGTTTGGAACATGTACGCAACGTTTTTGGAGGTTGAACAATGCACTAACTACGTACTCTAGTGGCAATGGTATTGGTGTCAGCGTCGAGCGCGCTATACTTGACAGAATCGTTGAGTTCTCAGCCAATGACCTGAAATTGTGTCGTGGAGACTGTGACATGAAGACGGGATACAAGCACCTCAATTTGTCTTCTATCGTCAGTAATCACCAGCGTTGGAATGACTTTCGAGCACTTGGATGGATTTCTGCTGCATACATCTTTATTACCAGTCTAGGTCCAGAACCATTTTCCCCAGTTCTTCCCTTATTTGCCATTGGAGGGTGGGCAGCACTGACGGATCTCTGGCTTATCGACCAAGTATTGCCTGATTCAGCTGCGATTTTATGCCAATGGCCAGTTCATTGTAACGATCCAACTGTCAACCTTGCACATGGAACAGCCTTCTTGTTGCTCGTTGTTGAGCATCTTGGCATGAATGTATGTATTTCCTACCTCAGCGCGATGCTACTCTCATGATATTGTAACAGCCGACCGAGTTGGTGGGTCTAGATCAAGCGGCATGGAACCTCGTCACCAAAGCATTCTACTCTGCCATTCTATTTGGTAGCACGGATTCGAACGTGTCTGAATCACCAGCCATCACAAGCTTTGTCGAAGGCTTCAAAATCAGGGTGTCTAGGACCCTCAATCTGTCTGATGTATGTCGTACAGTAATGTATATAAGTGATTGACTGACTATGAATGTATTTTATGACAGACGCTTCTAGAGGGTGATCGCTACAAGCTGATCATCCCCACCATCTATAACCGCTCGATCCGAGAGCCTATTAACCTTATATCCAATCTAAAGTTCATCAGTGCTGAAGATCAAGATATCATGTACCGTCAGGAACGCAACTCGCAAGCCCTTCCAGTTACTGAGGAGATTGAGACACTCTTCATCTTTAAGCTTCATCGTTACTTGCAAGGGGAGGGGCATCCTCAACACCCGGCAGTGACTGTGCACCTCCCCTCCGAGGAAAACCATCATTTTCATGGTAATAAGGTGTTGCGCTCACACTTGTTCTTACGTTTTGCCACGGGTTCCGAGCTCATGCCAGCGGGTGCCTGGGATGTAAAGGTGAGTATATAACCTTTGTACAGACACATTCAGGCTCATTTCCAAACATAGATTGCATTCCTAAACAATCTCCCTCCAGAGCATCTACACCGTATTCCTGCTAATGCAGGTGCAGATTGGGAGGTAAGTATCTTTTGATCCAGATCTGTTGTAATACTTATTTTCTCCTCCAAAGCCGTTACCCATTCCCCTCTATGCTCAAACATGTATCTGCCAGGTTCAAGTTACCTTGAACAAAACATCTCTTGTGTATGTCCAAGAGCCACTTCCGTCCCCTGATGATGGAATGGTCACAATGTTTGATGTATGGATTCATACATCGCTTATGCGATCTGGTGGAGCACATGATTTCAACACCGCATGAGTATTTCTCTTTCTGTTCTTTTTCTTGGACGTGTGCACTAGATGATAACACCGTGATACATCTGCCTTCAAGTTCTGACCCTACCATCACTTGTACTCTGTTTCCATTTTGACACGGTTGGACACTGGCAGTCTTGATGGTAGAGTTTTTGATACGCTCGAAGTTATGCTCCCCTCCAAAAACTCACTACTTACATAGTGAGAATCACATATTAGCTGGTACTAGTATGTGTGTTCTTGTTCAATAAAATGCTTGATCGAGGAGCAGACATAGCTCTTATCTGGTGCATGTGAGACCATGACCTCTGGGTGCCGCTTGCCTGCCATGCCTGTCGCACCTGTTCAGGTCCAACCACTTCAAGTTCCCTGATGCACACACCACACCACTCATCGCCAACGACAACAATGTGTCCGCGCTGACTGTCAACCGCGTCAATAACATGACGCAGCAGCAACAGTGGCAGGCTCGCCTATGTGGTCTGGACTCTGGGCAGTTGGGTTCTGATTAGCTCACACTACTACTGTCGTCCATCAATCCATACAGCACATAGATTCCAGTTTAAAGATACAGGTGTCGCAGTGACGGAGATAGATGTAGTCAACACGTTAACGCTCTAGATGGAATAATTTCAATGCGTTTAACCCAAGCGTGTTGGCATGTGCGGCATCCCCCCATGTCTGTACGCTGCGAATGGCCTTCAGGTTGTCTTCAACACTCTGCCATTTCTGGCTAGCTTCAAGAGGTGGAAAGAACGGATAGTCAGTGCCAAACAACATCCTAGTGCTTCCAACTTCTGCACTGTACTCTCCTCCAGCACTGTGGTATGCCTCTGCTCGCCCAATGACATTGTTCACGAAAGCCAGCTCTTCCGCTCCATATGCGACTGCATCAAAATAAACTTTACCGAGATAATACCTTGCATCATGCTTCAAGCGTTTTGCGACTATGGGGTCATGTACGATGCATGACACAAGACGAGAGGATAACTGAGGGAGCGCACACCCGAATGTGCTAGGAGAAGGCGAAGGTTTGGGTAATGGTCCAGGACACCAGCCAGGATAAGCCGAGTTGTCGCCTGGGATACTTTGTAAGGAAAACTTCTAGAAGATTAACGGAGCTTACGATTGTGCTTTCAAGACGCCAAGATTCGCCTGCTGGAGAGCTTCCCACACGGGCTCTAGGATCTCATCGTCCAACCCCTTATCCACACCCCTCGTGCCCATGATTATACCCGATATGTGAGGCAGTGTATTGATCTGATCGATAACATCAAGCACGGACGATGGGAAAATGCCAGGGACAAGAGGAAGCAGTCCGAAACCATATAACGACCTGAGCCCTGGGAAGCCTTCCACCTCGGGTGATGACAAACAGTAGTTTTCCAGGTCATTATTCAGCTCCTGCGCAAGAGTGTGCACGTTCTGGCGCTAAGAAATCAAGCCATGGGTTTGCTGAGCTGTCCGAAAAGCGATGTTAGGGGTGAGAACAACACAGAATGGGATGATCGAGAACCTGACAAAGGATACGTCAATGTCGTGGCGTTTCATGAACAGCTGGCAGTTTCTGCCACTTTCTGGTCACGTTCCCAATACTTTCAGAGCTCATGCAACCAGAACTAGACACTTCACCTGCGGTCCGACAGGGCGCCCGACACCAGGCATCAGGAAAAACCTCTCGAGTGAATTTAATGAGATATGATGAAATTTCATCAAATTATTCACTCGCTACCCCATACGACCAATTCTAACAGTAATAGAACATATTAAGTACAAATCTGTGATGTTACTAGGTGTTCAACTTGCTTGAGCACACTTAAACTATTCTACCAAGCACTCAAGTGCCATCAGTAGTGCTAAGTGCCAAGTAGTGAGGAACTAAATGTGTAAATTATATGTTGCCTACCGAGAGTCGAACTCGCGACTTCCCTAAAAAGGCATGGTGCCGCGACAATAACCGTTACCCCACAGTGGCTCAACCAAGGAATGGCAAGTCTATTATATGAGTGAGTCTTTGAAACACTGATGAAAATTTCAGAAGTTTCAGATGAGTTGCCCTTGCTCTCACTCACCACCACCCAGCCCACTCGTCTCCACCCCCTTCAACCTTGATCACTCGTCCGACACCCCCATCTGTACTCGTCAACAACAGCGCGCATTCGCACCAATCCACCAGTGCGTTGTCAATGACGACGCGGCAGCAACAGTGGCGACCCTGCCACCACTACCACCACCGCGTTGTCAACACCGACGACGCATCCGCGCCAACCCCCTCCCCTGCCGTGTCGTCGTGACGACGGCGTGGCAGCAACAGCGAACGCTCGCCACCACCACCACCACCACCACGTCGTCAACGATGGTGACACGGCCGCGCCGACCCCCTCCTATGGTGACGGTGCGCTCGCATCGTAGTGACGACAACGATACACCCACGCTGACCCCACCACCACGTCGTCGATCACGACACAGCAGCTACAGTGGCAGCCCGCCGCTATTATCACCACCGCGCGGACCCCCTCCCCACCGTGTCGTCGCGACGATGGCACGGCAGCGACAGCGAAGGCCACGCCTCCACCACCACCACCGCGCCGACCCCTTCCCCCGCTGTATCGTTGCGACGACGGTGCGGCAGTGGCAGCAAAGATTACACCGCCGCCACCACCGCGCCATCGACGACGACCCGTCCGGTCTGAGCCCCATCGCATCATCGCTGCTGTGTTACCGGTCGACGACAACCCGACGGCATAGCAGTGGCGGCGAAGGCTACGCCACCACCATCACCACGGCGTCGTCAGCGACAACGTCGCGTCCGCACCGACTCACTACTGGCGAGCTCACCACCACCATGGCGTCGACAACCCGACGGCGTGGCGGCAGCAGCGAAGGTCACGCCTCAACCACCACTGCGTCGTCAACTGCAACGACGCGTCCGCACCGACCCCCTCCCCCACTGCGTCGTCGCGACGACGGGCGTCTATGAACCAAGGTACTATTATGTCTCGTGTCACTAACCCATCTGACGTCGTCCACCACTGTTGCAGGACGGCAAGAAAAGGCAAGAGCGACGGGAACAGGATGTAAGGGTTCTATTATGAGGTTTCCAGTCAATAACACGCCCGCACTGTGACAGCAACCAGAGGTTGTTATCAAACCAGAGCCCGAGCCCGAGTCAATGCGGACCATGGTGTCCACATCAATGCGCCATGTGCTACCCTCTTGGAGCCAATGTATGTTGTCTAACATCAAGATGCATCCTACTAACTCCCTCCTATTCCCAGTCGAAACCTC
>JBBPTU010001012.1:0-15529 GCA_038094295.1 Tylopilus aff. beelii | reverse complement strand
CCCGTTGATGGAGATGTGAGTGACAAACGCTAGGAGGGGGTCGGTAGGTCCTTCCTGTCTGGCCCATTGTACGTCTTCGCCGTCGAGAGAGGCTTTGGTTCGTGGGAGGCGGAATACTTTGGTATGTAATCCGTTCCGATCTGTGTCGTCGTGAACATCTAAAGGGGTGATGTGCTCGAGAGGATTGAACGCATCGAGACGTTTGATGGTGAACTCTCTAACTCTCGCCACTGTGAAGAACAGCATGGTGAGACAGGCGTAGAAGGCGACGTCGAAAGGTTTGTTGGGGTCGAGCTGACAGCGGATTGCAGCGATCATATCCATGGTGATCAGTTTGCGTTTACTGAGTCTGGCGACTGCGGGAGCCAGTCGGGCCGCACCCTTCAGCATCGTGTTGATCTGTTCTTCGTGTAGCGTCCAGGGGAGGCTGTATAGTGTGTGCCATGCCCAGACAGCATAGACGTAGTTATGTACCGCCTTTCCAGAGTACGAGCCGGCGAGCGCTGACATGAAGGCTGAGATCGTCGTCGGACTAGCCGGTGCTCTGTCCAGCTCCGGGATCCTGCGGGTGTCGCAGAACACGTGGTAAACTAGCAGTCCTGCGCCGTAGGCGGTGCGCGTGTTGTCGGTCCATCCTCTGAGTGTTACCTGTTTGATTCTCTCTGCCAGCTCTGGTGTGACCTGTGGGGTTGTGGCCACCATGGAGTTGGGGTGCGGGAGCCATCGCTCGAGGCAATCTTTGGCTGGGCAGAGTGGGCGCAGGTCGGATGGTGCTGGGGTCAAGTTTGTAGGGTAAGGTAGAACGCGCGCTGTTGTGCTAGTAGCGGGGAGGGGAACCATCTGGTTAAAGTTTACACTGGAAGCAGAGGGTGTCAGCTCGATGGTCGTCCGAGTCGAAGATGAGATTGATGAGGGCTGGCGGGATTCTGAGGGGAGGAAGCATGAGTGCGGCGGGGGGATACTGTCCCCTAGATGATAAGTCTGCGGGGTTTTGAGCACTTGGGATGTATTCTGCAAGGACCCGACGGGGAGGGGCCGCCAGGGCGTGGTGGATTCACCGGAACGTAGCGTTGGTGGGTTTGTTTTTGCTGCGACCCTTTCTCCATGCGTCAACCACTCCTTGGTTATAGCAATGGACTTTGAGAGGGTGACTAGACTCGTCTAGGGTGAGCACGACGTATATTAGGAATTCTAAGGCAACGCTTTCGGCCCACCCGATGTCTCGTCCGTCCTGGTGCCAGTTTTTGTGTAATCGCCAGGCACGCCATCTGTGTCCGATGATGATGGCCAGACCGGTGGAGCTCGCATCTGAGAAGGCGGCGAGGTTGATGGCTGTGGTGTGAATGGGGATTGGGAGGGGCGAGGGGTGGGCGAGTTTCTGTAGCCACCAGTTGAGGTCGTCTTTGGTTCCACAGGGTTGGCGTCGTGGGAGGAAAGGTTTGTCAGCGAAAATTCCAAGCATCGCTTGAAGATTCGTCAGGTATGCACTGCCTTTGGGAATAGCCAGCGCCGCGTGTGATAGTCGGCCGTGTAGCTTCTCGACCTCTTCAAGGGTGTGGGCCTTCGTTTCGAGCCATGTCTGTATCGCTTTGGTGTACTTGTCACGTTTTTCTTGTGTGAGCTTGACGGTCTTGTTGTTGATGTCCCACACGAAACCTAAGAAGGTAGGTCTGGTCGAGAAGGGCGTGTCCTTTGAGGGTTCCCATGGGATCCCTAATTTCTCCGAAATGAGGTTAATGTGCCTGATGGTGTAGGTGTGCGGCTCATTTTGGGTGTCCTGGTTCCAGTCTCTTATCGGACTGGTGCAGTCTTCGGCAAATTCCTCGTGGGTCCAGTCGGCGAGCCGTGCTCCCTTGAAGAGAATGCGAGCTTTTTCTTTGATTGCTCCGCCGTTCCTCGTGATCTCTGCAGCCTTTTGCGAGCAGTACTGATTGTAATTAGACACGTTTCATCGGAGGATGCGTATGAAGAGATGATCATCTACCCATGCTATTACTGGGCCAATGCCAGCGGCCCTGAAAATATCTAGTGCTGTGTCTCACAGGTGGCCGTAAGTACCTGCCGAGGGACTGTGCCTGAAACAGAGGCAAGTGTCTACTGCAAAGAGATCTAACTGATTACTGATACGTACTATTAGGGCTGGCCAGTCAGAGGGATGAATGGGGATGGTGCGGTAAGCTTCTGCTACGTCTCTCGTGGCTCCTTCTGATCCCAGTGGGAGTGCTGCAATGAGTGCACACGTTGTTAGGAAGGTTCCCCACGTGGACGGGAATAGAGTGGAGTCAGTTTGAGCATTAATTGATGCTGGGTCATGTGGTTTGGGTTTGCGCGGGTATGACAGATTTTGTATTAACCGGTATTTCCCAGGTTTGCCTGGTTTGGGTATAAGGTTTAGTGGGGAGGATTGGAATGGTCCAACTGACGTCTTGAGCTCGTCCTTGGTGAAAGGTCCTATGTACCGCCTTTTGGAGAATTCCTTTCGGACGATCTCCTGAAACGCTTCGTTATATGTCACGACGGATGGGTTATTGAGGGGAATGAATGTGCGGAGGATCGGGGGGGTATGTACGTGGAAACCGTTGGTGATTTGGTTGACTATGTTCAGGTATCTATCATGTAGTCTATGGTTGTCGAGGGCTTCAGTCCAACCCTCTGCCCTATAAGGTGTGACTGCTCTATTTCGCGAGGGAGTCACTAGGGCGCTGGCGGCGCGGGCAATGTTGAGCTCCATGTGATGGGTCTCCACAGCCGGAGCACTCATGGTTGTGTCCCCTCACTGCGCAACCCTTTGGTCGTTGGAAGTCCCAACAGATCGCGCTGCCGCTTTTGCTGACGAGACGGCCTTGCCGATCTCTGTCGCAGTAGGTGGGGCCCGAGTTATCCCAGAGGGTTGAGGCGTTGCAGGGTGCCCGGTCTGGACGTTCGTCGTGGTCCCCGAGGCACTTGGGACATACGATGGAGCCTTTCGCATTCTGAAACGGCTGTCTCCGTGGAGCGTCGCGGCTGGCACTTCGTCTCGGTGATCTCGATCTCCTATGAGGGGAGTGGGCTGGTCTGGGGTGCATTAACCTGGGTGGGGATCTGCTCCGCGCAGTGCGTGGGTTTCTGGGTGGGTAGGGGTGCGGGGATGTGGATCTGCATGCACGCTGACTGTAGCGGGTGGCGGGGCGGCCGCGGTCGAAAGACTGCTGGGAGTGGTAGACCCTTGCTGACTCGAGCTGTTAGTTCGAGGTGTCCAGGTGCGGGGTGAGAGTTTGGTGGCAGCGTGGGCGGTAGCGTTAGTGGCAATAAAACCGGCAGCGTGGGTGGCAAAAGGCCGGCAGCGTGGGTGGCAGCGAAGCCGGCAGCGTATGTGGCAGCGGTGGCAGTGGTGCAAGTGCGGGAACGATCGCGTCAATTGGGAGAGTGCGGTGGGAGGCAAGTTCATTGTGATCAGGATTGTTCGTCAGGGGGTTTGTTAAGGCTTACCTGTTCCAGGCTGCGGGTGACGTCTTTCGAGTCGAGTTCGCGCGCGATCTTGTCCATCAGTGCTTCGTTTATGGGGCCGATGTTGTACGCTGACTTGGCTTTGAGTTTTTCGTGCCAGTCTAATCGTACCCTCGAAACGTAGTGTAGGAGGACTTTTTCTCCTCGTTCGCCTTCACCTCGCAGGCCGTGGTTGTCAATGTTGTGGAAGAGGTAGTTGAACGAATCGACCGCTTGGTCTCCCCAGTTAGCCTTGTGGATCGCTGTGAGGAAGGCGTTCTTCGCGAATCCAAATTGGGCGTAAGTAAGGTTGTGGTCCAGTACCGCTTTTTTCGATGCGGACGAGGACCCGGCTCCCCTGGCCGTGAGGTTGCCTTCCGCCGCCCTGGATAGGGTGAGGGCGTCGTTGTCGTCCGCTTGGCGCACTGTGTCGGCCGCTTCTTCCAGTCCAGCTTTAGTGAAGTACCATAGCGGTACGTACTTGCGGGCTTCGAGTCGTCTGACGGCGTATTCGGACGGCTTAAGAGAGAGGATGGTGGCGACAGTCCTGTCTTCGTCAAAGGCTATGGGTTGAGCTTCGGGCTCGTTCTGGGCACCACCCTGGGCCGGTGCGGGAGGAATAGGCGGGAGCGGGGGGCGAGCGCGTAGGGGGGCCCTCTGCGGTGGTTGTTCCGGTTCACGATGGTCTACTCGTGGCTGGGGTTCGGGCTCAATCCTGTCCTCCTCAGCTTCTTGCTGCCCGGGAAAAAGGGCTTCCGGTCCGAGTTGAGCCCACCTGCGGTCGAGGAGGGCCAGGGTTTGGTCTCTGTCGAGGCCCTCCCTTCGCATAACCATTTCGACGACAGCTTCAAAGCCGGGGGCGGCGAAGTCGGGAAAAACGCGGGGTCCGTCTTGCAAGTCCATGATTGCGGAGAAGCGTAGCGCAAGAGGCAGGTGGACTGGTCTGTGGACGGTATTTGGGAAAGAAAAGTTGGGAAAGTTGAAAGAACGAAAAGAGTTGGGCGAGCTGCTGTTGAGGGCAGCGAGCGTGCTGCTGTGGTGGGTGCGACGGAAGAGAGAGCGCTGGCGCACTGCCACCTCACGCAAAGACTCTATTCTATTCCTTCTCGCTAACTCGTACATACTAGAATGTCAACCATCGTTGTCAATCATCTGGATAGAAAAATGATTTCGACCATAATTAACTATGCCTTTTAGGTGAATGGTGGTGTTATGATTTCTACCTAACAGTTTGATGGTATTGGAGATATCAAATGTCAGAGGCATTGAAGATACATCAAGTAAGAAAATGTGGGGTATTTTTGGCAAGTGTATTTTACCTGCATAAGGCATGTTGCAGCTTTCACAAATTGCAGGATCACTGACCTTGAAATATTCCTTGACCTATTCATCTACAGACTTAGCATTGGAGGAAACCTGTTGACATAAACAGATTGAATGACAAGAATGGCATGACAACCTACCTGCTTGAATTTCATCTCCTAGAAGAGTGTTTAACAGGTAATTTACACTTGCAAATTGTGTCCCATTTGAAACAACTGTGGGTAATCAGTATGCAGTTTTTCTCTTAGGGAATTTCAAACTTGAGGAAAGGTAATTGCACCTCTTCTAAGATTCTGAAAACCTTTGACAATATCTTGCATATATACACTTTATGTTTGAAATTTCCTATTCCATCTGAGTGGATCATCATTCCAAATTTCAAAGATCATTGTAAGAACAGCATCATATGCACAGCTCCAATCATGGGATTTTCAAGGTAATAGAGCAGAATCCATTAACACTAAACTTTATATATCCATAGAAACACCATGTGAATAAGAAACATTCTAGGATCCATTGGCAGGAATATGATTAACAGTAACTGTCTTGGCATCAAGAGAATGTTTACCTCCATCAATGATTTTCCATTCAGGTTATCAATTCAAGCCTCATGAGGATTCTGCTGCAATGCAGAATGAAGTAAATGTGGGCAGTATGTTTGTCCTTTCCATGCTCAAAAACCATCAATAGGTACATTACATCTATGTCCAATAACAGTAGGTGGTAAAGTACTGTATCATTTTGATATCAACTCAGTATCCCCTGTGATGTGTGACAAGACCAACCATAGGAATTATTTGACATCACTCACTGTGACATGTGACAGCTGGAAGTTTTCATCAACCAGTTTGTCATCAATAGCTGTTGGTGCCATGGGTCAATGATGATAGTGTAGTTCTGAGTGATCAAAATTGCACCAGAGTGTTTCAGAATGAGACTGGCATTGGGATTGATAGAATTGGAGCTTCAGGTGGGGATGAGTCATTGAATTTCTATAGATAGTTAAGGAACTTGGTTGTGGGAAATGCAGATGCAAGGTTGTACTTACACAACTTTGGGCTAAGCCACACTGGTTGATCATAGTCTCAATTCATGTCCCTTCTTTGGCTATGGAAGCCCCAAAATATAGATTTTCTATTGCATTAGCTTCAGTGGACTTCAGGGGAAATATTCAACAACCACAGCAGTGATGTGTGACAGGGGTTGATTTTTGTCACATTAAATGTCCCTGTGACATGTGACAGACAAATCAATTGAAATGATACAGTATTCTCAAATCTCAGATGGGTGATATCATTCAGTATCTCATGCTCTCTAAATTCATTTCTTATCCATCCTGACAAACCACCTGTCACTTTACTTCCATCAAAGTTTTGAATCATAGCTGTACCAAAAGCTGATGTTCCTCTTGATAATGCAGTATAGCATAACTGGCAAGTCTGACAATGCTGAAGATTAACTATATTGAACTCTCATGTTTTTCCTTGTGATGCATAATCCATTATAGCAAAGTTAGGCAAGACATAAACTTGACAACAAAAAATATGGATAGTTTAATCACTTGGTAAAGTGCAAGTAATTTCCTTCAAAGTAAATGGAAGGGGTACTACATTCTTTGGCAAACCTTTAATTTAAATGTCATTAGGTGGATTTGTTAACAATACAAAAAGAGTGTCCAACACAAGTTGCTTGTGATTTCCTTCAGAGGAAGACCATCCTGCAATAGTGCATTCCTGACCATTTGTGATATACAATTCAGTAGCATCATTATGTTTGATAATGACTGGCAATCCAAGACAGAGTTGCAAACATCCAGCAAAATGATCTGAAGTGTGTGGAGACAACTTCCAAAGAGCTTGTTGATCATCTATGAAAAATGGTGATAAATTCTTTTTTGATCTCTTTCTGTGACTTCCTTTCCCTATAGACCCTTTTAGGTCCACTCTAAAATCTTCAGAGAAAAAAGATCTCAATTATTGATTAATATCCTTTGCAAAATGTAAAGAACCCAGCTCATTAGTACAATCTTTTTGATTGTTTCATGCTGTAATAATAGAAACATGTCTAAAATTAATATTAGATAGAGAAGGATGGCCAGGCAAAGGGCTCACAATCTGTGAATGTAAAAATTTGATGTCTTGCCTTGTGCAACTCTTCTATCACATGTTTTCTAATGCAGTTCTAAATTGATTGTCTGCAGTCATTTGAGTAGTCTGTTGCATATTCTTGTGTGATATTACCACTGTTGTAACCTAATGCCATAAAGCTTTCCCTATTGCACTTTCCTGATCATAATGGGTAAGGCTAGCCAAAGCATGATTTCCAATGTGCCCACTGTAAAGTGCTCTAGATTCAGCTCCTAAGACAGGAGGTAGTTG
This sequence comes from Tylopilus aff. beelii, assembly GCA_038094295.1. Taxonomy (NCBI): domain Eukaryota; kingdom Fungi; phylum Basidiomycota; class Agaricomycetes; order Boletales; family Boletaceae; genus Tylopilus; species Tylopilus aff. beelii. Next base: position 8,363 of record JBBPTU010001012.1, on the reverse strand, counting down.
AGCAAAATCACCAGCAAAGATGACATTTATTCCTCCAAAGGGTAAATCACATACATTGAATATTTTGGCCAACCATGCTGAAATTGTGTAAAGGTCATGACACAACAGCATTGAAACTTCATCAATAAAGAGATATTTTACTTCCATCAATTTTTCTTTTGCAATAGAAATTGAAGAGGTTCCATCATAACCCTTCTCATATATTCCAAGAATGGAATGGTATGTTTGGCCACCTATGTTAGCAGCTGCTGAGCCTGTAGGTGCCAAGACCAGGAATTCAGAAGCTTTATGTATCCTTGTGAAAAATTTACCTAGAGCTTTAATTACTCTGGATTTTCCTGATCCTTCTTTGCCATCTATATACACTTTTAACTGATCAGGTGAGTCAGACAAAGCATGGTTAGCTATTATCTTAAATGCTTTCTCCTGTTCTTCATTCAATGAGAATTCCTGTACAATACTGAGAAGTAATTTGGACATACTTGTGTAAGTGGGCTTATAAGAAGATGTAAGGTAAGTGTTATGGTTTGGTGTGACATGTTATGCCATCAGGAGCAACTACAGATGGCCTTACAAGATGTAGTTATTGACAGGCTGTATCAAGGAATTGTCTCCTATATTGATGATGAGATAGTTCCTGGAGAGGACTTTCCTTGGCAGGCTGTAGAGGATCCCTTTGCCAAAGAAGACACCATTCTGAGGTGACTACATGGTTGGTTTGACTGCTTTTCCCTCTTGTCTTGGATGCTTTGAGCAGGCCTGCACTGCAACCTTTATTCTTGCTTACTTCATCCTGCACACTGCCATACAGACCCAGTTTAGATCCCTCTCACCAGATCATATGCCTCTCACAGGCATGAGAATACATTCTCACACTACTTAGATGAGATCCCTCAGTTGCTATCTCTCCTCTAACTGTATTTCTTGTTACAGTTACATTTTCCCACCTTTCCCAGTTACATATAAATACCCCAGGAGGGTGCCCTGTAGCTTAGTTTGATCTACACAATCTACCTGTGTTCTCATCTCCTTCCACTAGCAAGATAGGTTCTTCTAGCGAGATACTCAACAGACTGGATCCTCTTTATCAAGCATTGCTCATAGTTCTCTACATCTCTCCTAGATGAACTAAGGAGACAGGCACAACAGGACACATATCGTAACAAAAGATCAAACTCTTCCCCTGACTCCAACTCTTAAGTTCAGAGCCTGCCTACCCCCACCACATCCTACTGATCCCCACTCTCTGACAACTCGTCTGACAACCAAACCCACACCCCTACCACCTCTTGCCCTCACCCTACACATCCCCACCAGGTGGTTCCTCATACAGCACCTCAGACACATTGCCCAATGACAGGAAGCAGGCGCATACCTGGCACCTTGACTCAAGCTGGATCCATCTAGGACCCCCTGCTTGTCTACGATCTGGCAGTTCCCCTGAACCACAGATCTTGGTTGATACTTCTCTTCCCACAGCAGAATTTTATATTTGTGAACAAGCTGAAGAGCAGACCACTGACTCCATTCCATCAACAGATGATCAACCCCTTGACCAACAGGAGGGGAATGAAGATCTCCAGATCTACATCAATACAGAACCTCTTAACGACCCTCCTGCTCAATCCTATGAACCAGAAAACCCCTATCTGGAACAAGGTGAGGAGTGCTTTGGCCTTTTTGATCCCAGTGACCAGGAACCCCCCTCTCTCAATACCCTTGCCTGAATTCATGAAAGAATGCAGAGAGCAATTGATACAGCAATGGCAGATGAAGAATACAAGGAAAACAAGGCCACTCTCCCAGAAGGGTTCACCGGAGAGACCAAGGACACCAGTGGATGGCACCATCAGATGCATGCATACTTTGACATGAACCCACAGATCTTCAGAGACAAGGCACTGAAGGGAGATAAACAGAGATGTGTCACCTTCCTCAACTGAATGAGTAAGTGCCAAGGAAAGGCCTTCATGGAGGCACTCCTGTACCCTAGTTTGATCTATGCAATCTACCTGGGTTCTTCTAGCGAGATACTTGACAGACTGGATCCTCGTTACTAAGCCTTGCTCATAGTTCTCTATGTCTACTGTTCTCTCCTCAATGAACTATGGAGACAGGAATGACAGAACACATATCATAACAAAAGATCAAACTCTTCCCCTGGCTCCAACTCTTAAGTTTGGAGCCTACCTACCCCCACCATGTCTTACTGGTCCCCACCATCTGATGACTCATCCAACAAATAGACCTGTACCCCTACCACCTCATGCCCTTGCACTACACACCCCCATCAGGTGGTTCCTTATCCAGCACCTCAGGCACATCACCCAACAGCAGGAGGCAGGGGCATACCTAGCACCTCAACTCAAACCTGATCCATCTTTGGCTCACTAAGACCCCCAGCTTGTCTACAATCTGGCAGTTCCCCTAAACCACAGATCTCAGTTGATACTTCTCTTCTCACAGCAGAATTTTATATTCATGAATGAGCTGAAGAGCAGGACACTGACTCCATTCCCCTGACAGTCAATCAACCCCTTGACCAACGGGAGAGTGAAAAAGACCCCCAGATCTACGTTGACACAGAACCTCTTAATGACCCCCCACTTGATCCTATGAACCAGAAAACCTCTATCTGGAACAGGGTGAAGAGCACTTTGGCCTTTTTGATTCTGATGACCAGGAGCCCCCCTCTCCCAATATCCTCACTCAAATTCACAAAAGAACACAGAGCAATTGATACAGCAATGGCAGATAAAGAATACAAGGAAAATAAGGCCACTCTCCCAGAAGGGTTCTCCAGAGAGACTGAGGACGCCAATAGATGGCACCACCAGATGTGCACATACTTTGATGTGAACCCACAGATCTTCAGAGAAAACGTGCCAAAAGGAGATAAGCAGAGATGCATCACCTTCCTCAACAGAATGAGCAAGGGCCAAGGGAGAGCCTTTGTGGAGAGATGGTGCAATCAAATGTATGATGAGAAAGGAGAAGGGAAAAAGGTCACCTTCAAGGATATCATGGAAAGCTTCCTCACCACATTCTGCCTTGCCTCTATGGAACAATGAGCAAGAAATGCACTTCATGCCATGAACATTTGCCAGTTCAAAGGGGACTTCCATAATTTCAGGACCATATTCAAATTAGAGGCAGGAAGAGCCAAGATGAAGGATATCAATAATGTCTTCTGCATCCTGAGGAAAGCCATCGACATTGATACAGCTAAAGCTATGGCTCTCATAGACCCACAGCTAGACACTATGAAGGCCTGGTTAGATAAAGCATGGAAGTTCTATGACCTAGCAGAGCAGAACAAGTATGATCACAGAGGAGGAACCAGATGGGTCCTGTCTATCAGGCATCACAACAATGAATGAAACCCCTACCAAATGGATGTTGACGTGATCTGCCTAACCCCTGACAAGTGTGTGGAATGCTTTGCTAAAGGACTTTACTTTAGCTGCAAGAAGCTGGGATGCTCAACTAGGAACCACCCCCAATACCCAAAAAGCTGCTTCAGAGCAAGGAACAGGAACCAGGAGAGGAACAGCAGAGGAAGCCATAACCAAATAAGGGCAATGGAGACCAAGAAGAAATCCCCTTTTAGGAAATTCATGAAGGAACAAGGAATCTCTGAGGAAATGGCTATCAAGACTCTTAGGATCTGCTACCAAAAGCATGACAATGAAGAAGGAGAAGAGGGAAGTGGTGATGACAAAGCCATGAATAGGGTCTTTACAAACAAGGATTTTTGATAGGGAAGGAAGGATCGATGCCTTCGCTTTCCAGGATAGCACCTGTAATTGTAACAAGTACCAAGTCTAAATCTATAAGAATTCCCACTTCACTCTAAGCTGGTACTACAGGACAAATCGTCAACAAACTCATGCTGATAGACAGTGGAGCAACCAGGTGCTTCATTGACCAACATCTAGTCAACAAAGCTGGATGGTGAAAGGAGTGGATGAAAACCCTGGTAAGGGCAAGTAATGTGGATGGAACCACAAATAGTAATGTCCTTATATGGCATCAAGTAACATTAACCCTCCATATCAGAGAAAAGAAACAATCTAGGACCTTTATGATAATAGATTGCAGGAAGGAGAACCTAATCCTAGGACTACCATGGCTAAGGGAGGTAAACCTGCTAATTGATTGGGCAACAGGGAAGGTAGAACTCCAGAAAGTCTTACCTAAGCTATGACATGACTCCCCAAAAGCCATCATGCAACGCAATCTAGTCTGTTATCTAGGAATGGACCCAGACACAAAAATAGCTAAACTTTGGAAGAAGCTAGACTACAAAGCTGCTTGAGCCTACCTGGTACAGAAAACCATGGTGTCCACCACTCTAGCCACAGCCTTGGAAAAGACAAAAGTACTGTGACCTCCAGCTTACAAGGCCTATAAGGAAGTATTCGGAGCACCTCCGGAAGGAGAACTCCCACCATCCCACTTATTTGACCACACAATTGAATTAACCAAGGACTTCATTGTCAAGTGAGCCAAATATTACCCACTGAACCCTCTGGAAACTCAAGCCTGTTGGGAGTTCATCAACAAACATTTGAAAAGTGGAAAGATTGTCCCCTCTGTTACAGGCTGGGAAGAAATCTATGCCCAATATGATGAGTTGAACTGCACTATCAATTGGGCTACTGAAGCCTTAGTAGGCATAGGACTCCTCAGCACCTTGGAACAGGACATGTGCCTAGTCTATCCAATGGGGGATTTGGATGTGGGAAACCCAACCATGGAGTAGCTAGGTACCTGTTTTTCCTTACATCACCTTCACTCCCTTTCTTGTCTCAGATCTCCACTTATCTTGTACACCACCATACGGACCTTATAGAAGTGTGAGACCACCCTGCACAGTCCACAGTATGTCTTCCCTTCTTTCATTTCCCTCATTGTTCACATCACCTCCGGATGGAACTTGTGGTATCAACCTTTGATTGGATGCTTCCCTCCTCCTGCTGTATCTCTTACTATAGCAGTAGTTTTCCATTCTCCTCATAGTTACATATAAAAGCGCCACTATCAGCACTCATGTACTCTAGTTAGATCTACACAATCTATAGTGTAACTTGCTCACACCACTCAACAAGCAAGATCTCCATCCTGGCTCAAAATCACCATACTTGCATAATTGTTGCCCTTACCTTCACCTACTTGCTTCACCTCTATCTTCAGGCATTAGCCTGTCTCATTGTCAAGGTCATCACTCGCTATCACATTAACATCCTCCAAGTTGCACCAAGCCTCCCCATTCTTCTTTGTCCCCAAAAAGGATGGGAAACTAAGGCCATGCCAGGATTATTGACACATAAACTCAGGAATGGTCAAAAACACCTATCTCCTCCCACTAATCTCGGACCTTGTGGATAAGCTCAAAGACTCCTCAATCTTCACCAAGATGGATGTCTGATGGGGTTATAACAATATCCTTATCAAACCTGAGGATAGATGGAAGGCAGCATTCATTACCCCGTTTGGCCTCTTCAAACTGACAGTCATGTTCTTCAGGTTATGTAATTCCCCTGCAATCTTCCAAGCTCTAATGGATCATATATTTGGGGATATGATAGTGGAAGGATGACTGATTATCTATATGGACGACCTCCTTATCCAGCCAATGAATCAGGAAGACCAGGATTGATGAACCAGAGCCATTCTTTAATGCATGAGAGAATATAAGCTTTACCTAAAGCTAGAAAAGTGCAGCTTCAATGTCCCCAAGGTGGAGTACCTTGGCATGGTCACAAAACAAGGAGAAATAAAGATGGACCCCACCAAATTAATGGTGATAGAAAACTGGCATGCCCCAACATCAGTAAAGGCTGTATGGTCCTTCATAGGATTCTGCAACTTCTACCACAAATTCATCTCAAGGTTCTCCAACATGGCGCAACCATTGCACAATTTGACCAAGAAGGGGGCCCCTTGGGGATGGACAACAGAGTGCCAAATGGCTTTCAAACAACTAAAGGCCCCTTTCCTCACTAAACCAGTCCTCCATTACCCCAACACAACCAGACCCTTTACCATTATGATCAATGCCTCCTTGTTAGCAGCAGGAGCAGTACTAATGCAGAAAGACATTGCTGGGGACCTCCATCCTTGTGCTTATTTCTCCAAAATCTTCAGATCTGCAGAATGGAATTATGACATCTATGACTGCAAAATGCTTGCAGTCATCCTGGCACTCACAGAATGGAAACACTACCTGACAGGAACCTGGCACCTGGTGACTGTCCTCACTGATCACTGTAACCTCACATACTTCAAACACCCCCATGCACTTTCTTGCTGCCAAGCCCAATGGCAGATGTTTCTCCAGGACTTTGATCTAATCTGAAACAGCACTCCCTGGTGTGGAGATGGGCCCCACAGATGCTCTCTCCTGAAAGGATGATGTCAACACCTCAAATGATAACAAAGACGTGATTTTCCTTCCTTCAATAGCCTTTATTCATTGGCTGGAAATTGCCCTGGCAGAGAAAATAGCTGCCTCTACCCCAGAGGATCCACTGGTGCTCAAAGCCCTCTCCACCATCTCATTGAAGTCCTCTTTCCTTCCACATACCCAGCCTACTGATTGGTCCTTCATTGAGGGAGCATTGTATTTCAAGAGGCACCTCTGTGACCTGGAGCTTGCACGACTTGACCTGCTACACCAGCTGCAGCTCTCCCAAGCTGGTGGCCATGAGGGGTGCTTCTGCACCTTGGCCCACATTTCTTAAGATTACTGGTGGCTGGACCTTTCCTCCCATATCTGCCACTTCATCCAGGGCTGTTTCATTTGTCAGGCTAACAAAGTGAATACCCACCCTACTGCCCCTGGACTTTCCCTGATTTCTTCCTCTGCTTCTTGTCCCTTCCAGCAGATCTCAGTCAACCTCATCACTGACCTCCCCCCATCTGGCCTGTTTGATTCTGTCTTGGTCATGGTTAGTCACAGTGTTACAGTCTGGACAGATGTGGAGTATCAGCAGCTAGACCTACACTACACTCTTCGTGAAGCTATCCTCAACAGATTCTATCAAGGAGTTGTGGGCTATGTCGATGACGAGATAGTACCTGGAGGAGACTTTCCCTGGTCTCAGGTCGAAGATCATTTTGTCGAGGAGGACATCATCTGGTGACTGCATAGTTGGTTTGATTGTTTCTCCCTTCTTTTGTCTATGTATCGGGCGGGCCCTCACTGCAATCTTCATTCTGTTACGGTTTGGGCTGACATGGCGTGCCATCAGGAGGACCTCCATTTCGCACTTCAAGAGGCCGTTATCAATGGTTTCTACCAAGGAGTTGTCGCGTATGTCGACGACAAAGTGCTACCTGGCAGCAACTTTCCCTGGGATGCCATAGAAGACCACTTCGCTACCGAACAGGAGATCCTTGAATAACTACACGGTTGGTTCGATTGTTTTTCTCTTCTTTACTCTATGTTCCGTGCGGGCCCTCGCCGCAACCTACATTCGCGCTTACTCCATCCTGTACATTGCCATACGGACTCTATTTAACGTTTCCCACTTACCCAATATGTTTTCCCACAGACGTGAGAACTAGTCTCACGTCATTCGCTTGGCCTTCCCATGGACGCTAATCCTCCCCTTAGTCATATTTCTTATTATGACTATGTGTTCCCATTCCCCATACACTTACGTATAAATACCCCTAGATAGCAACCTGTACCTCAGTTTGATCTACGCAATCAATCCTGCGTTCTCATCTCATCCGCTGTGAAGATAGGTTCTTCCAGCGAGCTCGTTGCCGAACTGGAGTTCCTCTACCAGGCATTACTCGTTATCCTCTACGTCTATTGCTCCTTGCTCGACGAACAAAGGAGACGGGAACGACAGGACGCGTATCGTAACAAAAGATCAAACTCTTCCCCTGGCTCCAACTCTTAAGTTCAGAGCCCGCCCACCACCACCACGTCCTTCTGCAGCCCCCCAGACGACTCTTCCTCCAACAACACTTCCCAGACCCCTACCTCCTCGCGCCCTCGCCCTGCACCTACCAACCCGGTGGTTCCTCATACAAACCCTGCAACAAGTCGCTCAACGCCGAGAAGTAGGCGCATACCTGGCACCTCGACTCAAACCGGATCCATCTTTGGCTCACTAAGACCTCCCACCCGCCTCAGATCTGGAAGTTCCCCTGAACCACAGATCGCAGTCGATACATCTGTCTCTACTGCAGAATTTTCTATTCCTCAACGAACTGAAGAATCGACCGCCAACCCTGTACCCAGTGAAGAAGAAGAACCTGAAACACAGATCCACGTGGACACCGAGGACCGCACTGGGGGGGGGGGGGGGGGGGGGGCCGGGGGGCGCGGGGGCGGGGGCGGGCGG
>JBBPTU010001011.1:0-15545 GCA_038094295.1 Tylopilus aff. beelii | reverse complement strand
ATGACCATGCTGATCATGCCATCTCCACTCCTTGTCCTGGGTTGAAAATCATAGCATGTGAGTGGTGGATTCAGGGATGTTGGTGGATGTCCATGCTGATGATGCCATCTCCACTCCTTGTCCTGGGTTGGAAATCATAGCTTGTGAGTGGTGTATTCTGGGATGTTGGTGAATGTCCATGCTGATCATGTCATCTCCACTCCTTGTCCTGGGTTGGAAATCATAGCAAGTGAGTGGTGGATTCTGGGATGTTGGTGGATGTCCATGTTGATCATGCCATCTCCACTCCTTGTCATGGGTTGGAAATCATAGCTTGTGAGTGGTGGATTCAGGGATGTTGGTGGATGTCCATGCTGATCATGTCATCTCCACTCCTTGTCCTGGGCTGGAAATCATAGGCAGTGAGTGGTGTATTCTGGGATGTTGGTGGATGTCCATGCTGATCATGTCATCTCCACTCCATGTCCTGGGTTGGAAATCATAGACAGTGAGTGGTGTATTCTGGGATATTTGTCAATGTCTATGCTAATTTTGCCATCTCTGTGATTTGCAAATTGTAGCTTGTAAGTGGTATATTCAGGCTTGTTGGCATGGTTAATATACTAATTATCCCATATCTACTTTTTTTTCTTGGGAATCATAGCAAGTAAGTAATTAACTCTATTATGTTGGTTACATTACTGAACTAATTACACCTTTTCCATTCTTTGTCTTCAATTGTAAATTCTAGGATGTAAATGACATGTGTGCTCCTATCATATTACTTACTGATCATGTCATTTTTACCCTACTTTAAAATCATAGTGTGTGAGCCATGCACTTTGACATATAGATGATATTACCATCTTGATTAATCATTTTTCAACATAGAATGTATGTTCTCTTACTACTCTCCTTCAAGAAAAGCAAGAGTGCTTATAAGTTAATTTTTTTGTTGCTCCAGATGGCATGTTGTTATAACAACTTATTGGCTACTATTTTTGATCACTTTCTCATAGGATGTGAGTTAATAATACTCAATCATTAATTTGTACCCAACTCATTTGTTATTTCATAGCCAGTATTCCTGGACCCGTAGGGGACAGGTTTCCAGGTGAGAGATACGTCAAAATGGCAGAAAACTGACACTCGTGGGAAAACACTGCCTTCGTGCTGTGCGACCGTCGGGTGTTGGCCTTGTCTGTCGGTGCTTTAATCCTTTCGCTTTCATTCCTTGTGCGATTGTTTCTCTTTCTTTCATCAAACAATGGAGCGGGTCACTGGTCATGCTGACCCTGGTCGCTTGGACGTTACACTGGCCGTCTCTGAGAGTCAATGGTCGATGTCTGATGATTATCGGACAAAAGGCATGATACCTGTGCGTTTGCTCGCGGACGCGTTCGACTATGTGGGGCCGTATGCTGTTCTTGATGCTGATCATGTTCAACAGAATTGTCGCCGTGGTTTATTTGTTCGTTTCGAGTCCGTCGATTTGTTGTTACACGGTTTTCCTCACCTGAAGCTCGACGACTTGCGTGGTATCGCCGCGCTTCTGGCTGTTCCTTTGCGCAACGGCTGGTCAAAGTCAAGGGTCATACAGGAGATCTTCAATGTCGGCACCTCTCGTTTCCAGGACTGGCTATCTATGCACGTCTTCCTGTTTCGCGAACGGGTGCGGTTACGCTCATCCCGTTTAGGCAGGGTTGCTGGTTCTAGCGCTAGTGGCCCTCCGAGTTCTCCTGTGTATTCCTTGGTTGACGGTACCCGGTTGGATACCTGGCATAGCGACGGTCATATCTTCATAACGTCTGGTAAACTCCAAAGTGAATTCCGGATGTGCTCCGGGGCTGGTTCCGTTCGGGTATCCGTCTCCTTGCCTGTTTTGTTGCGCCTATTCCCAGCCCCTTTACTAGAAGTGGATGTGATCATGATGCAACACAATGTTGCTTGTGCCAGCACTGCGACTTCTGATATGAAGCTGCAGTTACTGGTGGACCATCTCTGTCCTGTTGGTGGTAATTGTTGTAACGTGTTTTCCTTTCGGGAAGTATCCCGCGAGAACCATGCTCGCTTGCTCGAAACAGGTGCTCGGTCGCTGGATACTGGCTCGGCGCTCTTGGACGCTGGTGAATTTTTTCCCCAGTTGGCGGACAGTAATTTGAAATATGCTATAGTCAGGGAGTGGCAGGATCGCATGGGTGTGCCTGCTCAGCTGCGAAAGCCTTGTGCCATCTGTGCTCAACGTTTCAAGGCTTCCAGCTTGCGTACTGTGGATTCGTGTGATGTCGACTTGACTTTGTTACGAAATCCTACCCTGCCTGCGCATGTCCTGCCGAACTCTTATAATTTGGAAGCCTACGACGGTGCGATCTTGTATCGACGAGGTATGCACTCGCCTGCTCAGCGCGGTGCCTTGGACATCTGCCTTAGTTGTTTGCGTTCCTTAACAGTTCATGGTCGGATGCCTGTGGATGCCTTAGCGAACTTTCAGTATTATGCTTATGAAAGGCTTCCTCCTGACGTCAGTGAAGCTTTTTCCAAGGCTTCTCTCTTCGAGCTCTTGCTTGTCGCTAGGGCGAGAGCTTCCCGCATCACCTACTTGCTGTCTGACAAGTCGAAAGATCATGTTGATGATAGATTGTCTCAGGGTTATGTGAAGGGCAACGTGGCTATTCTTCCGCAGGATACGTTACAACTCAGATCCGTAATCCCTCCGGGAGATGATGAGATTGAACAAGCTATGTGTGCTTTGTTTATTTCGTCTAATACTAGAGTTTCCGTAGAGACTCTGAAAAAGTTTCCGCCGGTTCTTGTCAATAAGTCTGTGGTCCGCATTCTGGCTCACTTTCTCGTCAATCAGAACGCTTGGTATCGAGGTGAGGTGAGAGTGGACGATGCTCGCATAGATCGTTTGTTTTCCGGTACAGAATCGGAAGGGTTGCCTGCTTCTGTTGAGGTCGCCGTGCTGACTGATCAGGGTGATGCGAGTGGGGTGTCATCCTATGCTTCGAGACTGCCTAGTCTTGAAGGGAATGACTCTGAAAATAGTTCTAACAATGACCTTCTGATGGAGTCAGTTGGTTATACTGCTGGCGACCACACTCCTGCTAATATTCGTGTGATGAAAGCCAGTGCGCTGGCTTGGTGTCTTGATAGGAAACGTTTTATACAAATGCGCAGTGGCAGTGATCTTGTGTGCGAAGATCATCCGGGATTGTTGACTTGGCTGTTTCCTCACTTGGACCCTTATGGTATTGGAGGTTTTCACGAGAGAGATAGACCTGAGCAGCAGCACATTTCATTTGGGCGTCAAGTGCGCAATCTATTGCTGCAAGATAGTTCACGGTTCGAATCAGACCCTACTTTTGCTTTCGTCTGTTGGAATATTATTCAGAAAAGGGAAACAAATCTTTCTCTATCATTCAGAGTGCCCACGGACTTGCAATTCCAGCTTGGAGATCGTTTGTATAAGTTAGCTCCTGCATTAACAGATATGATGCGGGCTTGGCAGGTGAACCCTCACGCAAGACCTACGACCGATTTGCAGCGAGAAGCTTTTGCGCTACTGAAACGTCTTCAGGTAGTTTGCAATCACAGACCTGGAACTTCAGGATATAAGCTATGTCGTCGGAACGAAATCAGAGGTTTGATACGCACCTTTGGAACCCCTGCGCTGTTTATTACAATCAATCCTGCTGATGTCTGGAATCCTCTGATTGGTCTCTTGGGTGATATCGGGTCTGCTGATTGGCAATGCAAGTCAGCCTTTGACCGAGCTGTCTTTGTGGCTCGTCATCCTGCCCTTGCTGCTCAGTTCTTCCATGAGATGTTGTCTGCTTTCTTCGACGTCATTGTCATGGGTGGTTCATCTCGTCGTGGTCTTTTTGGGGATTGCATAGCTTACTATGGTACTGTGGAGGCTCAGGGCCGAGGAACATTGCATTGCCACTTACTCCTCTGGTTAAAAGGCAACCCAAATCCTCAGTTGTTGCGGGATAGGATGGAAGCTGACAGTGTTTACAAAGACCGTGTTATAAAGTGGCTGGAAGACAACATTAAGTGTGAACTCCCGGGTCAGACTGAGGTGCTCACTTTGCAGCACCTTACCAGGCCCCGTCTTGCGAGCGGCGAGATGGATCCTCGTCTGCAACTCAGTCCACAACTCAGTGAGATGGCTCCTGAGGAGTTTGATGGTCAGTTTCGTGAGTTAGTGAAGAACTTAGCGATAGTGTGCAACTGGCATGAACATACCGAAACTTGCTGGAAACATCTGAAGCATGGCGAGCCTCGAGATGATATGCATTGTCGCATGCACATAGATGGTCACACACGTGCCTTGACAGAAATTGACCCAGTGACTCGGTCTGTCCTTCTTCGCCGGCTTCATCCACGAATTAACAATTTTAACGAACTGGTTATTTTTCTACTACAGTGTAACATGGATATCAAGTATATTGGATCTGGACCTGCTGCGAAGGCTCTCGTATTCTATGTGACAGACTACATTACGAAATCAAGCCTTGCTGTACATGTCGGCTTGGATGCAATCAAGTATGCACTTCAACGAAATGAAGAACGTGCTTTCGTTGGGATGGACACTCGATCTAAACAAAAAAGTGCCTTTGTGAAGTCTGTCCATGCACTTATGGCTCGTCAGGAGTTTTCACATCAGCAGGTTTTAAGTTACATGGTTGGGGGGGGGATCATTACAAGTCCCACTCTTTCCAGTGTCTGCCATGGGGGCATGTTCTGCATTATGTGCAGAGCCTGATCCAGCCTGAGGAACTGTCAGACTTTGATCGAGATGGTGAGGAGCAACCTGGTACTACCTCTGTCATTGTCGAGTCAAGTTCCCTTGACACTAGTGATATCCTAACGGATTACTTGTATAGGCCCCAGGTGCCTGCTTTCGAGAACTTGTCTCTTTGGAGGTTTTGTGAGATGACCGAGAAGATATCGATCAGTACAGAGAACTCACGTGTACAGTCTGCTTCGACATCTGGTCATAGGCGTCCTGGTCCTGTGGCTGGTGAACGTGGCTTATTTTTAATTGGTCACCCAAAGCGTGATGTCTACATGTTACGCATGCGTGTACAGCCCAGAGTGGTTGTAATCACAGGAAGAGATGTACCACGTGCCAGAATGGCTTCTGCGGATGACTGGCTATGGGCTCGAGCCTGTCTGATCTTGTTCGTGCCTTGGCGCCGTCCTCTGGACTTACGACCACAAGGTCTTTCTTGGAGCGACACTTTCGCTGCTGTTAGTGTTGCTCCATATGAAAAGACTATCATTCGCAACTTTACAGTCGAATCCGAGTGTGAGGATGCGAGAGACCAACTACGGAACACCACTGACCACATGCAGCACGATCTCCTGCCTGCCGCTCTGGGGGTGGTAGATACAAGGTCAGGCAACTCAGAGCCTGAAAATGACCTTGAGAGTTTGCAAATCTCTTTGTTGAATGTCACAAACGGGTTTGAGTTCGAAGAAGATACCTCGGACTTCTTACCTGACAGTGGACTCAGCTGTTCGCCGCTTCATCGCAATCGTGTTGCTGATGTCCTTGGTGCTTTAGATCGCGCTCGTATGTTTGGATATGATCATACACACTTTCCTGATTTGCATCTGGACCAACCACAGTATCATTGTGCACTCGCTTCTGATATTGACTTAGAAGTTGTTAAACGTGAGCAGAGTCACATGCAAAGCCTGAAAAAACGCAAAAGGTTGGACAGCATGCCTGATTGTGAATCTGGTTTTCACCGGCTGAAACGATCACGAACTATTTTGCCAACTATCACTGTTGCTGAGCTGCCAGCTCAATATCTTGACAACCTTCGTCCTGTTTTGCCTATGTCGGCAGAGGAATTAATTTTGCATCAGGTTATACTCGACACAGGAATATCTGCGAACAAGGAGCAGCTTCTGGCAATGATGATCGTAGGAGATCACATTATTCATAGAAAGTCTGACCAACTTCGTTTGTACGTTGGTGGAATTGGTGGTTCTGGGAAATCGCACCTTATTGGAGGAATCCAGACGCTGTTCGAGCGTTTGGGATATGAGCGTTCGCTGCGCATTACTGCCCCGACGGGTTCTGCTGCTGTTTTAATCAGTGGTAATACTGTCCATGCATTAACTCACCTTCCAGGAGGACGACGTAAAGTTAAACAAGCTGATCTGGAAGTGATCTGGGCAAATGTCGATTATCTTATAATTGATGAGATCTCACTTGTCTCTGCGCAGCTTTTGTCAGACGTCTCCCGCAGACTTTGTCTCGCAAAAAGCGCGGATCCGGTGGCAGCAGGGAAGCCTTTCGGTGGGATAAACATCATATTCACTGGAGATTTTGGTCAGTTGAAGCCGGTGCGCGAGCAAGCTTTGTTTAGTCACGCCTTGGTGAGTAAACTGACCCCTGCCGTTTGTGAGACTGTCGACGGCCAATCTGCTCTACATGGCGCTTATCTTTGGCGTGGGATCACAGATGTTGTGGAACTTACTGAGAACAGACGAGCAAAAACGGATCCAGCCTTCGTCAACCTGCTTAACCGGATCCGGTTGGGAATCGCTTGGGATGGTTTGAAAACTCATAGTGCAGAGCAGCAGGGCAATGGGGTTAATTACCTCATCTCTGATTTGAGTGTTTTGAGTGAACGACGACTCAGTGTTCTTGCAGCAACTAACCCGGAAGAATGTGCTTCGTTCATCGATGCACCGATCATTGTGGCTGAAAAGGTCGTAAGAGACGCTGTGAACAGACGGAAGGCATCATCATTCGCTGCTGCTACCGGGCAAGTGCTGCACTACTACCACTCCTCCGACTCATTTCGCGGCCGTGCTATGAATGATAATGTTCAACGTGCTTTGTGGTCTCTACCTTCCAACAAGACTGATGACACTCAAGGAAAGTTACCGCTTTGTCTAGGGATGCCTGTCATGATCACCGAGAACCTGGCATTAGACCATAAGGTAGTTAATGGTTCAGAAGGTACTGTAGAACGAATTTTGTACAGCACGGACGACGACAAGAGACATTTTGCTGTCTGTGTATATGTCCGTATTGCTCGCTCTCATGTCTGCGCAGAGGGGGTCGATCCGGATGTCGTACCGATCACTCCAGTGAAATATCATTTCAAGTTTGCCGCTGATGAAGGTCCTAGCTACAATATTACTCGCTCACAGTTACCTTTGTTGCCAGCATTCGCATATACAGACTATAAAGTTCAAGGTCGATCTTTGTCCAAAGTGGTTGTGGACTTGGCAAGTGCGCGCAGCCTTCAGAGTGTCTATGTTATGCTCTCGCGTGCTAGGAGTCTATCTGGTCTGGCTATTCTACGATGGTTCCCGTCGGAAAAGGTTAATCAAAGATTATCTCAAGAATTCCGTGATGAGCTTGGCCGACTAAGGGAACTGCATCGTGACACGAAGGTGAGGTATGCTTCCTTGAACATCACCTAAAGCTTTAGATGAGTTTGGATGTTCACACCTCCGTGACTTGGGAGAATTTAGGGTATTCTGTCGTGCTGTGCTCATCATCGCCATAAGTTTTATTTGAATGAGTGTTACGGGCTGGGACGAGATCGAGGCTCGCTACGCTGAGTTGCACCGCAGCATCGACCGCACTACTGAAGCATTCGTAGAAGCGGGCCTCCTCAGTACCCTGGACCGGGACATGTACCTAGTGTATCCGATGGGGGAGTCGAACGTGGGAAGCCCAACCACGGAGTAGCTGGGTACCTGTTTTCCTTGCATCGCTTTCCCTTTCCTTTCTTGTTCCCGATCTGATCTTATCTTGTACACCGCAATACGGACTCTATAGAAGCGTCCACTGCCCTCCGCAGTCCGCAGTATGTTTCCCCGCTTATCTCTTCATCTCCGCTCGCATCGCCTTCGGATGGAGCCTGTAGTTAGTACTTTCCTGGACGCTCCATCTCCCCCTGCCAATTCTCCTTAAGTTGGTAGTAGTTTCCCATCCCTTCCCAGTTACGTATAAAAGCGCCTCCATCAGCGCCCATGTACCTTAGTTAGATCTACGCAATCTATTGCGCAACTTACTCAGCCGCTTTCAAAGCGAGAATCACTGTGGCTCCGTCCCGAGACCCTGGGCGGGCCTTGATCACGTTCATCGTTCTCCACGCTATCCGAAGGGTAGGATACGCCTTCGCCTTTCTAATTGTGGACATCGCGTTGCGCTATCGCGTTAACAATGAGCAGCAGCTGCAACGATCTCGACAATGGAGCGAAAACTACTCTCACTTCGCAGCCCAAACATTCAGTCGCATACGGAAACACTCGATTCGGAAACTGATCCTCCAGCTCCAGACGGTTAAGTGGCATGGTGATGCGGGATCTTTGGTGATGCGGGCCATATCTTCGCGTACACAACGTTGATCAGATTCAATGCAACGACGTCGACACTGCTCGTAAAACACTACTGAGGAACCGTGACGTAGGGCCCTACATCTAGGTAAACTGTACTAACTTTCCTCATGCTTGAGCTATTATTTTCGATTGAACTTGGCTGGACTACGTCACGTCAAGTAGGTCAGCTTCCGCTGAAAACTTCTTACGAGAGTGTTTACTTACCTCAGTAAGTGGAATGTCCTGCGATGTCTGTGCAGAAAGGTTTCAAAGGTTCGAAACCTGGGTGGCATGCGACGCCGCCAATGTGCCAGATGATTGCTCGCCTGTCCTCAAAGCACCTATATTCAGCTCCTCGTTTTCCCAAAGGTTCTGGAAAATCTTTGAACGAAAAGAACATGCACCCTTCGTCGAAAGTGGTTCGGATGGTGTGGGGGCATTGCCACGAATATCTGCAAAGGTGCGGCGAAACCCTCCAATCGCGCCATTCGCGTGGGTTAAGCGCAAGTTGGAAGCCTCTTCGCTCGTACTTCTGGTAGCAAGTAGTTGTGCGAAGGGTTGGAGAGTTATGGACATAAGGCATGGGATTTTTCAGAGCGTACCCGAGAGTCATCAGTCTAGGGTACGCTGAGAAGATGCCTTCACAAGAGATGAAGTTCATCACTGCTGTCAGGTGGAAGTTAAAAATGGGTAGTAGAGGTGAGGACGAGTGTGATTCGACAACATCAATGGAGACTTCGGAGTTCGTAAGCTTGATGATATTATCAATCTTCTGACCGCTATGGTACTGTCGGGTGCCTGTACGACCCACGGGAACAAATCCCATTTCCCGCAAACGATGGACTACCCGCAAGATGCGTTTCTTCGGGACGTATAGATCCATGTCCTTGGGTCGCCACGATGACGAAGGCTGGAGAATGTGAAGCGCCATTGATCCAGAAATGACAGCATGGTGGGTGCGCATCATCGCTACAAACGCGAAGACAGGGAGTCCAAATTCCTTCAATGCCTTCTCCACGCGATGCACGATGGCTTCGTGCATGACTTCATAATTCGCTTTGCAGGTTCCTCCATAAGCAACCATGTCTGGAACTGACATATGGGGAATGATCTGGTCGACTACTTCGACGCACAAAGCATCAAGCAACATTCCGTTGGGATGACTCTAAGCCACAGCCAGTAAAGGCATCAAAAGGTCAGAACACGAGAACGCTTGCTTCGGAAGCCCGTACCTTTGGTTCCATCTCGTCCGAGGCAGCGCTCTGTGCTAGTAACTGGGCGCTTCACCTTGTTTATGTAGCACACCAAGTTAGCAGCGGAACAGTAACTCAGAGGGTTGGCTTGGACTGTCGCTTTCGTGGGTTCTCCGCGTGTCACCTTGTGTCCTTCTTCAGTTGTCATTCGTTCTTCTCTTTTTTCGTTTGCCAATTCAGTCTGCTTTGTGCAACAGCGTCGTCAGGCTATCTGCGACTGATACTGTGCCGACCTTGAATCAGCATTTGACTATCGATTAATGCACTGTCATCCCGGGCCACTGGTTAGACAAACGACAGGATATGTGGGGTTTGACCTTTGGATCGATCATGACAAGAGACGAACGTGATGACTCGGAGTCACTAGTCACTGGTGACCATATTGGTAGCTGTTCCCGATACTCGACGTCTAGATCACTCTCGAATTAGTCAGCTGGTCAGACACACAAACGACTAAGGAATGCGACTTGGCGACCTTGTTGGATACGCTCTGTGTCACTTGTGATGATGATCATGTGGCGTCACATCGCGCTTAGCGAGACAAGGTTCGCATGCTCTACACGACTCGGACACTCCTGCTGATTGACATCGGATATCGGGTCTACTCTGGTCTGTGTTGAAAGGCAAGCTTGTCACCAAGTAGGCTTTCGCTACGCTCCCGCACACTCCTTCCCAATCCTTATGTCGTTCATTCTAAGTAAGTCACTTAGTAGGCCACAAATATACGAGTTGCTGACTGTCGGTAGCTGCCCAGCATGTTCCAATCAACGACATGTTGGTTGATGACCTGCGTAGCAAGGTAGTTCGCTCGACCGACTCCAACATCACCGACGTCCCTCCCACCTATGTTGAAGTAGCTGACTGGGCAACTATCGTTCGCAACCCGAACCCACCCGAACGCGCTCGATCTTGGATGATCGTGTACAGAAATGCACTACTGTTGGATCAACCACAAGTACGACCAGTCACTTTGCGCTTGTTAGGAGTATTAGGCCGCCACAACCTCTCTGCATTCGGCTCGTGGGACAGGTCAAATTTTCTCTCTGCACTCTCTTACAAGTTAATTAACGATATTCAGGACATTGAATGGAGCTCCAGCAGCAGTCCAGAACCTCTGCCTGAAGTCGCCAGGGTTTGCAGTCGCTTGGGACGCTACTACAAATGCCGTGAAGAATCTACGCCGGCTTGTACATACCTTTGCGGGCAGTAGCGAACGCACTAATGTCGGCAGGAATGAACTGTACATGCAGCGTCGAGTGTTCACTAAGGTATTGTCATTTTGTAATGTTGATAGATTTCTTCTAGCTCACCCCCTGCCTTAGATTACCCGAAAGAATTCTGATGAAGCGTCTGTCATCGATCAATGTGACGACCTCTTGGGTCTGAGTCAAGCGGTGGAACCTTACTGGCGTGTCACCAGAAAGGTGCAGTTAGGTCGCTGGGACAATGCTAACCGCATGATTGCGTGCTCTCCCAGTGCTTTCTCCGAAGGTGATCTCGTTGATGTCGCAGTGACATGTGACGTTGTTATTAGGCGCACCAAAGCAGGACATAAGTCGGTGCGCATGCACCTGAATATTGAGCACGTGCTACTGATAACTCCGAGCTTTGTCAATACCGTATGTAAACTTTAAACCTTGTCACTTCACTGATCGTCACCTTAATCTTCGACAGGCTGTCGATGAACCCCAGCTAGACGGAGCTGCACAGCCAAACATTCAAAGCCCTTCCTCGTTCACTTTCAGTATGCCTACAACTCTTACATAGTAACTTGAATGTAGCTGCCTGCGTCGATACTGGTAAATCACTATAGTGATCCACGGATCACGCCGGTGTCCATGTCTTGATCGCCTATGTTGCATGCACATATTTACAATTTGTTAATGCTCAACTCCAGTGACTCCGAGTCAGATTTCTTTGAATGTCACCTCGTTTTTCATGTGAGTCAGCATTAAGATCTCATCTCGATCGATCACTGCTTATATGAAATCGGTTGTCAGTGTTATGTTACTACCTGAGCATTCTTCCGAGTCACAGAGACGTCAAATGTCTCACTGATGGCAGCCATGATCCCCTGGGGCAGGCGGGCGTGCTTTTGTGGTTAATAAGGTGCTGTTTCTTCCAGCCAATTCCTATCCAGGAATACCGCCTAGATAAATTTCACAGTCAATCATGGCGCGGGCAGGGAAGCGTAAAGCTGAATCTAGTGACATAGCGCAGTAAGTGCCTCTATGATGTCCGCTGTCTTGGCTTACACTGCCTTTACGTCCAGGCCATCGCCTGCAGAAAATGATATGGAAAATGGAGAGCCTCTGACGAAACGTGCTCAGTAGGCAGCTCCTCTTTTTCTGCTCCAACATCTCGCTGAACTTAAAGACAATGCAGTGTGCTCGGCGAAATGCCTCTCAACGAAGAAAAAGATACAGCTAAGCCAGTATCAGATAACATTCACTCGACGACCACTAGGTACAAGTGCATCGAACCTTCTCAGCCCCCTCGATATACTAAGAGTTTCGAACGCAGCAGTCAGGATGCTACACGTGAGGGTGACGACCTGCAGGGCAACAACGATAATATTTCAGGTACAGAAAGCATCACCACGGCAGCCATACAGACAGAATATAACAGCTCAGAGTCCCTTAATGTTGGAGTCACTCACGGTACCGAACAAGCTCAGACAGTTATTAATCGTACGTATGGACGTAACAGGGTATTTGCACCGCCTTACTACTCCACATTGCATAGCGGAAGTGACACAGCCCCAACGAGTCATCGAGTTGCGCGAGACAGTGCTGAACAGTCTGCCCGGAACATTAACTGAGTACGTATCTATAATGTTTTGGGGAGGGTCTCTAACTGTATGGCAGGCGTCTTAGAGCATTCGCTAACCATACCAGCCTGAGAAAGAATACCTTCGCTCTTGGACTGACACCGACTGACTGTAGGTGGGGTGATCGAGGAGCCTTTCAAGACCGTTCCTCTTACTGGTGCACTCAAACTGGGAGACAGAGAGTTACTGTCTGGATATTGGGAAAGCTCGCCGACTGCGATCTCCAAGTTGGCACTGACACTAGCAAGATGATCGGTGTGCAGATCGAACCTCTAACAATATCGGGTGGTAGCGATGCCAAAGCATTCATTGGTGGTCAGAGCTCACCCGTGATGTGTACGTATTTATCATCAGTGTTATCTCTAACTAAATCTTCGAAGTATACTCTGAACGCTGGACATCACTAAGAGTCACTTGCTTCCCTGCCACGTACAAGGAACAGGGACGCACACTGGTGAGCCTTTTCCTATACACGTGAAAGTGGCAAATAACAAATCGAGGGTCATAGCCACGTCCATTCACTGAAATCTATGACGCTCGCACGACATACAGATCCGACAAAAGTCAGATGACAGCCTATCCTGCGCGGGAACTGCGCGAAGGTGATCTGCTCCTCGTTGAGGTGTTTGTTAGACGCTTCGTGCCTAACAACGCGAGAACATCTTCCAACCCCTGGCCCAGTTGGCGCGTCAAATTTGATCTCCTTTCCATTAGTTTACTCAACAAGGGGGCCGAGATGGAACGCGAGGACCAATCTGATGCCGAGTCCGAAGAAGTAGTCATTTAGCAAATCCTAGTAGGCAACAATGATCACCAAAGTGTGACAATATACAAAATGAACTCATGAACGTCCTACTTTTCGGAGGATTCAAATTAAAAAACACGGTTTCAATTGTTGTACCATGCGTATCATTGTATTGAAATTCGGCAGAGTATTTGTGAACAGTCTTGCCCAGTCACAACGATCACGAGTTTCAAGTCACATTTGAACAGTTTCTCATTTCAATTTCAGTCAACGACATTTCATCAACCTCTGGCAGACAACTGCACCATGACAAAGGGCAGAGCCGAGCTGAGTCACATCAGAAACAAGGAGAGTCTGCGACTCGGAATTGACAGTCTTCCCTTCACGTCAATCTGGACTTCAAGTTAGTTGAAATCATAGGACCTTCATCCTGGAAGAAGTCTTCGAGACAGTGCCCCTCAACGATCTCAGACTTTGTCTTCTCCTGTTAAAGTCTAGACCACCCCAACCTCCTCAGCACCTCGTTATGCCGCTCGTTGTACTGCCTCACTCCGAAGACAATTCACCTCCGGTCGCAGCCTATGTTGCTAGTGTGTTTCTTGCATTGCTCAACAACATCAACCTGACCTGCTTGGGCAGTCCACCGAGCTCCAGGCGAACAACCGCAACTCATGTTAGTCCCGTTACCCCAACAGGCCATTAACCACCCCCGTGGAACGCACATCCTGACTGACCAGCCGGATCACCTACCTTCGCACACAGCCCTAATGGGTGAGTTTCCAGCAGAAAACGGTTCGCAAATTCTTCTATTTACCTGACTGCCTCAAGCTCTAGTATTGCACCCCTCGATTGACCGCCTATACTTTACCTCGTTCGAAACTGCCCGACAGAGCCTCCTCACTCTATCGCAGAACACTATAGTTTTCGTCCTTGAAGGTAACTTTCTGCTTTTACTTACCTCACTGTATTCACCCAAACCGTTCACCAAAGACATCAATTAAGCAGAGTGTCTCGGACATAGACACAGCTTGACTGTACCTAAATAATATTCGTATTTTGAATACTGTCAATGTGAAATCTGACATTGTATACGCGACAAAACGATATCATTGCCTGCGCAACCAACCCACCTTCAAGTTGACACTTTGTTACCTCAAGTTGCAAACTCCGACTCTTAGGAGTGCTCTTCCAAACTAAAATGCGAGACCTCGAGAGATCGGAAACCTCTGAATAGCCCCATTGAATGTCTGCTTTGCTGGAAGTTACCTTCGTCGATGAGTTGGTGCGCCACTGCCCTGATGTACGCTCTTCAGCCTAAAGTACACACTGAGTCGTCACTAACAGGAGTTTGGTTGTAGACTTATCCCATAATCACTAGAGGGCTCTTCTTTGCACCCGCATGCGTCTCACCAGTGCCAGTTACGGTGCCACTTGGCAGGGCTCGTCAGCACACCACGGCTCGGCGGGCCGTCGCACAAGCCCACCTCTTCTTAATGCCGAATGGCGTACGTATGCAGAATGATGCAAGAGATGACTCCCCTCCTTTAAGTGATGATAGCTACGAGACAGACAGAGAGTTAGACGACGACGACCTTCCTGTGTTCGATGCCGCAGATAATGTCCAATCGCATGCCATCACAGACCTTACAATCGGTCAGGAACGCATTACCACCCCAAACCCTCTGGAAATCTACTTTATCGACCAGAGCAGCGAGTATGCTGGAACTCTACCTGTCAACTTGGCCCTCGATATTTTCTTTGGCCACATGTGGAGAGGAGCTCACTGCACGCTGAGAGGTGGCCTGCTAGTTATTATGCGGTCGCGCACACGGCAAAACGCTGTGGTTGACATGTCTCGCGAACAAGTTAACCTGGTAACTTTCATAATTTCCATGTACGTTCAACATTCTCGACTGCACTTCATGATTGCTTACATGGGTAGCAGTACCTTGCGTTACCGACATGGACTGTGCACGATTTAACGACTAGTTTGGAACTGTTGAGGTTGTGCATTAGATGCGTAGACGTAATTAAAGCGAATAAAACCTCGGGTCCAGGGTTGCCCGGAGGGCCATGTTATTTATGTAAATCTCATTATTGTACACGAGCGGTTTTTCCTAATGTTCTCGACAGTTACAGTAAAAATGAAGTTTCATTTTTACAGTATTGCCTGTCCTGCGATGCCAGTGGCATTATCACCGAAGCTGCCAACGCAGAAATTGACGAAAGCATATCAGAGTACTTCCCTCCGGAACTACTCGATTGCTTTGACGCTATGCTCGTGTTTAATAAGCTCGCAGAGTGCCATCTTGGATGTTGTGGCATTGCGATTGAACGATGTTGCAGAGAGGTTAAAAGACAAACGGATCACACTAGA